>JASAMX010004301.1:0-22656 GCA_030248175.1 Microlaimidae sp. YZB2_3 | reverse complement strand
ATATAAAATAGTATTGTCATTCAATAAATAAAGCAAAGGCATGCCTTAGCTATTTATTGCTTGGTTTGATCCATTGAAGTGAAAAATACGAAACTGAAAATGCCACGCAGGTAGCGATAAATCAAAAAATGAACGTGTTTTAGGGAAACCTTTGAAAATTTTATTTTAAAATAATAAAAATTGCTCCAAACGGCATGAAAATTTCAGGAATATTTTGAAGTTGGAAATTTTTCCTTAATTTTCCGGTCCATAAATAATCAAATTTTCATTTTTTTGGTGAAGAGCCCGACTTGGCAGTCTATTCTCCCAATACCATTCTCTCGGAAAATGGCTGAATATTTAATGAAAATTACAAAAAGCTACGGATAAATGAAATTAAAGCGTCTGTTCCTATTTAATTTTTATTTAAAATTATAATAATTATTTATAATTCTGTTTTAATTTTAATTTTTTTTTTTCAATCTACTCTTGTTTATTGCATTATTGTTATAAAGAAATTCTTGCAAATAAAAAAAAATAAAATCAACATTATTAAAAAAGCAAATTGTAATTTATCTTATCATCGCAATAAAAAAAATAAAAAAACCGTTATTTTTTAATTAATATCTGTTTACGAAATTTCACGCAAAAAACCAACGGCTTTTTTTATTTGCTTCTTTGCTTCCATATAGAATTTTATTTTTCCAGAAATCATTAATGTTTTTTTCCAGCCGAAGCGGCAAAAATTTCCAGTTTTTCGCGTACTTTTTTGCTTTCGAGAAGGCATCAGCAACGTTTTTATTTTGCAAATTCGACACTCAGAAAAATCTTTTTTTTAAAAAACGAAAAAAAAAAGGCCATCACCTCGCAGCAAAAATCCGGCTTCGCAGTATTTCGGGAATGGGGGCGGCCGCCACCCTGGCTAGGCCACGGGGTCAGAGCAATAAGTTTATTTATCCCGCTTTATGCGGAAATACTCATTCTCCTTCGCTCGTCAGTACCCTCGTGCCCCCACTTGGACACCGAATCCATTTTGCTAGGAGGTTGTGGTAAGCTCAATCGTTTTGTTCAAGCCCAGTACCATGTTGTTCCAGTACCTCGTATTCTAGTTTTCTCAAGAAATAACTTTACCGACCACATATCATACCAACGATATGCGATTTTTGTTTTACGCTCCATTTTAATGTTGATATGATTTTTGAGATATAAATGTTAATCTACTTATTATTTTTTTTTTACCATACATGTGACATTATTGTACTGTACGATTCCCTTTTCCCATGCATTTTCACACTGGTCTCAAAAAACAACTCAGTTCCCATTTAGGTACAACCTTCTACTCGCCCAACAGATGCTTAAAAATTCCACGTTTTAGTCTTAGCCAAACATTTGACGGAAGTTAGGATCTGGGGGGACGCAATTGCACTTTTCACAAAAATGTGCCCTTGGCGACCGGAGCCGGTAGAGGCACCAAAATCTCCTTCAAGTAAAAAATATTTTAACTGGAGAAAATAATATTTCTCTCGGGGATAGCTTAAAATTGGGGATTTTCCCATGACAAACCTCATGACGCGAGATATAGCAACATAAAAAATATAGCAAAAAATATTTGGTTGGGCAAAACTGTAGCTGCCGGACTCCCCTCTCTAGCTTTGAAAATCCTCTGCCAGAGACCGAATTTTGCACCAACCTCTCTCGTGTTGCACATGCAATCGTTAGAAAAAAAATAATTCTCAACTTTTACCTAATATTAACAAATATTAAGCGTGGTAGTTTAGGCATTGGAAAAGCTGATCACAAAAAACCGACTCGTACAGCTAGGAGCCGAAAGTGGGTCGCAGTCAATCGAAAACGAGACAAAAACGAAGAGCTAAAACAAGAGGTAACTAATTCTTACTTCTTGAGGATAACATTTTTTTTTTTTTCGTTCTAACTAGGTTTTCGTTTTTCTTTTAGTCCTTTGAGATCCATTCCGCTGCATATCCTGAAAAGAAAATTTCCGCGTCACCGCGCCGCCCAGCGCCTTGCACTGTGCCGTGCCAAAAAACGAGACCCCTGACGCGAACACTTTCACAATGTAACAATTTGACGCTAAAATTCCCTTCTGAATATTTGTAGCGGCTTTAGGACGAAAAAATCTTGAAAAAGGTTAACTTATTAGGGCAAGAAAAATAACGTTTGGTGATTAAAAAAGTGGGAAAAAACTAAAACAAAATTATGTATTTGCACATATCGAGATAAAAATTTAAAATTAATAGCAGTTTAATGAAAGGATTAGCAAAAATGTTACAATGCCCACAAAAAGTGCTCTTGACCAAACAAAAAAAACTTCTTTAAAAAATGAGTTAATATAAAAACACATTTTAGCGTGCTCAATAGAAACAAGATTTTTTGAGGATTTCTAAAAAATGTGAACAGGATTGTTTCATTGAATTTTTACAACGAATTGAATACAGGCGGCTTTTTTTGCTTTTCATTTGAAATTTATTTTGCAGGTCTTGGTTTCATTTCTGTTGGCCGTTGTTCTTTGCATGTTTGGCCGAGAGACCAAATAATTTTTAGAGCCAGTATTTTGGTGAGGTTTTTCGAAATTTTAGGCCTTAAAACCACCCCGCCCCCCCCCCTCCTCCCGGTTATCAACTTTTCGACGAACCTCAATCAGTTAATCCGTGCATGGTTTTGAAGGAGGGAGAAATTAGGAACACACACAGACTCACACCCGAGTTTTTATCTATATTCAAAAAAAAACATCTTAAAATAAGGAAAAAAATCTTATTATTTATTGTAAAATATAATTTTTTTCATACGATTATAGAATTCGACGCAATGTGTGGATTCTATAATTGGCCTTTTTTATGAAATAATGGGTTATTTAAAAATATTATAAGAACATATTTATATTGCATTCCAGCCTATTAAAATATTTGGATTATATAATTCTCTTCTGTTCTCTATTCATTCATTGCCACCTTTTATCTATTGCCTGGCGCACTCACAGAAGTTTGAACGGGGCTTATCTATAGTTTTAAAACTTTTTAGGTAGTATGATATGTACTTATTTTTCTGATTTTTAAGTTGCCTTCAGTCATTCCTGTAGTTGCAGATCTATTGAAATTAAGCGAGAACTTAGATGCCCTCAAACCACACCTACCTGTGCATTTTCTGGTCAATAATGCTGGGATTCTACATATGCAATCTTTTTTGGAAGGAGACAATGAAAGCTATGAAAAGTAATTTTAACGTAATTAAGTTTTTTAATCTCTTGGGCCGTTGTGTCTTAAATTCCATAAAGATCAATGAATTTAAATTTAATATGTAGTATATGTGTTTGGAATGGAACTGTACTATTTCAAATTTTTGGTCAAAAAGAAAAGCCAAACAACATTAATCAAAAGACAACAATAACTGATACAAGTGCCTTATCAAGTGCATTATGATAAAAACGCTTTAGTGTTGTCCGGTTTTATGCGAATAAATTATTTATTTATTTATTTATTAAGTATTAGGCGAAGTGTTAAACTTATATGGATGGGCTACACATCAGTTTTTGGGTCTTTTGAGATTAATAATCAATTTACCTGATAATTAAGCTAAGATGCCTAAAATAGACCACTCAAAAAAGTGCTAATGTATTATTGCTTAAATTTATTAGTTGGTTATGTTAACTAAGTAGTTTATAGTAATGATATTCCTTATTCTCCAATAGCAAGCTCCGGAGCTCCGCCCCATTAAATGAGCGATTTAAAGTGTATTTAAGCTTTAAATATGTTGTAAGTTAAATTTATTAAAGACTTTTTTTATTGTTTTTAATAAGTTTTAAAAAAATTTAATATACAAAAAAACTTTTGATAAAACAATTCAAGGCATTACGTTTTAACTAGTCATAAAATTAGTATCGAAAATGGGGCAGAGCTCTGAGAGAGTTACTTGGGGAGCTGAGCTACTAAAAGCGCTCCGCTCCCAGGAACATCGCTAGTTTATAGTGTTGGAAGATATTCCTTTGTTTTGATTGGGTACAAATGCCTTTTCTTCAAATAGGATTGGACAACCCAAATGATTCTAGCTATAGTCTAACATTCAAATATAAAATCAAATAAGTTTATTTTTAACAAATTTTAAAAAAAAATCAGAGCATAAAAAGTGAAGTAAATGTATGTGTATCACAATTAAATTATTTAAGATTATGTAAAAGAAAAATCACAAAACAATTAAAGTAAGATGTTTACTTATAACAAAAAATAGAAAACATATGAGTACTAGCTAGCACAAACACAAGGAAAAATTAGAAGAAATAGAATTAAATTAAAGCAAAAGATTAAAGTTTAGGGAGATAAAGAAAGACAATAATATGAAAATGAGAAGAATAGTGTTTAAAAAGTACTGACCTGACACAATTAATTAATTATTGATTAATTATTTGCCACTAAACTCCAATTAAATAATTATTGATTAATTATTTGACCACAAAATGCATTTGATTAATTATTGATTAATTAATGACCTAAAATTTGCAATTAATTAATTATTGATTAATTATTAAAAAATTAATTTGATAAAATTGTAAAGAAGTACTAATTAATTAAATTTTATAAAGTAACCATAACTAATGTCTAAAACCTTTATATAAGCGTCTCTTTTTGGTAAAAATTTTGCAACTACAGTTAATAAACCTTTAGTTTCTTTATTTTTTAAATATTCTGAAAAAGACACTTTTCAAATCCTCACAAAATACAAACTCATCGCGCCACGTTGTAAAGGCTGCAATATTAAGGTACCACAATAAGAAGTGGTCGCTTTCCAACCATGGGCTGTTTTCAGAAAACAATGCTAGACGCTGTAGCACGCTGTCCCATGAATATTATTAACACAAAGCTTCTGAACGTAGTGGTAATCAAGACCGGTTTCTGATGTGTGCAAAGTGTAATAATTAATTAATAATTTTTTATTACTTTTTTAAAAAAAGTACTTTTTTATTACTTTTACTTTTTTATTAATTTTTGTTTTAGAAATTAATTGATTAATTAAAATTAAATTAATGGCCCCTAAAATCGAATTGATTAATTATTGAGTAATTATTTGCCCAAAAAATTTAATTAATTAATTATTAAGTAATTATTTCGGCCCAAAAAAGCGTTAATTTTTTATTAATTAATTACTAAAAAAGTACTTTTTTAAACACTAGAGAAGAAACACATATGTTTTTGTTGTTTTGCGATCCAAAAGCAACACAGTGTGTTGTGTATAACATAAAAAAGTATCTTTATTTGCTAAAAAACGGCTCAGTAGGCCAAAGCTTTTGAAAAAACTGTAGCACTGATACTGACCACCACACTATACATTATCAAAAATTTATAGCCTGCCTAAATTTTTTAAGTGACCTAGCAGAACTTGGGACGAGTTTAACTTATTCCAACTACAAATGGCACGATTTTGAAAACAAAATTTTTGGCATCAATCCTACTATCTTCAAATTGAAGTTTAAATTGGTGATCTCTGGTTTGATTAATATTGCAAGAGAAAAAATCTTTTGATTGCAGAGTTGTTTTTTATTAATTATTTTATAGATTTGGCATAAATCTCTTTTTGTTCTTTGTTCAGTAAGATTTTCAAGATTTAAAAAAGCCCACCTGTTTTTATAGCTGGAGTTTTAAGACCACAAAATTTGAACAATCTTCTGATATAACTTTTTTGAACATTCTCAATTATTTTAATGTCTTTTATCAAATGAGGGTTCCAATTCCAAACCATACAAGCATACTCTACTATTGATCGGACATAAAATTTATATGCTCCTACCATGGGTGGGGCGTAGCCAGGATTTCAGAAAGGGGCATACATGGGTACGGGAAAAGGGGGGTGGGGGGTTAACCCCCCAAATTCTGAAAAGGTGGGTTTACCCCCCCCCCCCACTCAGAAGTGGAGGGGGAGAAACTTTAACTCCCCAATTTTGGAGAAAATGAAGAAAAATGTTTTTTTTTAAGTCTCTTAAAATGACTATCTAAATGCTTCCAAACTTAACAGTTTTAAGGTAATACAAACACTATGAATGTTTCCTTTTAAACAATACTAAAAGCAAATTCTCTTGTTGTATTCTAATTTTCTGTTCTGATATCCTTTTCTGTATTGCTATTCTGTTTTTTTATTTTTTTTGTGTGTTCTCTTTTTTTTTTTATTCCTGGCTTTTCTTGCTTCTTCTGCTTCTTTCTGTTTGTTCTGCTCGTCTTTTTCTTGTTGCTCGTTTGTGGTGGTTTTTTTTTGTGTTTTGGGTTTTTTTTTTTTTTTTTTGCTCTTTTGTCTCGTTGTTTGCTTGTTTTGTTTGCTGTTTGTTTGTTCTTTCTGTTTTCTTTTTTTGTTGTGTTGTGTTGTTGTTTTGTTTTTTTTTTTTTTGTTGTGTTTGTTTGTTGGCTTGTTGTGTGTGTTTGTTGGCTGTGTTTCTCTTTGCTGTCTGTTGTGTGGGGGTTTGGGTGTGGTGGGCTTTTCTTCTTCTTCGCGTGAAAAATGCAATAAAAATAGCTTTTTGAACTAAAAATTAGCGTTTTTTACATATTTTTTTAATAAATAATAAGAAAAAACGAAAGTAGGTAAAATGAACACCAGAAAAAAACAATATCAAGCTTTTTTTTCTTTGGGGGTTTTTGCTTTGAGGGGAGTGTTGTAGGGTTGAAAGGGTTGTAAGCAATGCCGTGGAGTGTTGTTGTTCGTTTTTTTTTTTTTATTTATTAAATCTAAAAAAGAAATTTTTTTTTATTTTTTTTCTAAAATAATAATATTGCCCTTCGCTATTCTCGTTCTTTCTGTTCTTTTATTTGTTGTAGTTTGTTTGTTGATTTGTTGTGTTGTGTTTGTTGCTGTGTTCTCTCTTTGGTCTGTCTGTTGTGCAAGAGTTCTGTGGTGTGGTGATTTTTTATTTTTCTTAATGAATTTAGTTTTTGTAATGTTTTTCTTTGTTTTTTTTTTTTTTAATAAGATGTTGAGATCGCGAGTGCGAAAATATTTTTAGCCTTTCTTTACATTTATTACCCCCCCCCCCCTTTTGGTTATTTTGTTCAGGGTTGGACCCCCCTTTCCTTACATGGTCAAGTTGGTCCTGAGTGGGGGGGTTAAACCCCCAATTAGGGGGAGGGGTTAAAATCCAAGAAACGCAAAATACTTATATTGTTTTTTTCTGGAGTGCATTTTACCTATATCGTTTTTCGATTAAAAAAAATAGGTAAAAAACGCTAATTTTAGGTCAAAAAGCCATTTTTATTGCATTTTTGAGCTTTTTATTGTTTAAAACATTCATTTTGACCTTAAAACTTAAGTTTGGAAGCATTTAGAAGTCATTTTAAAGACTTTTTTCTTCATTTTTCCAAAATTGGGGAGTTAAAGTTTCTCCCCTCCACTTCTGAGTGGGGGGGGGGGTTAAACCCACCTTTTCAGAATTTGGGGGGTTAACCCCCCAACCCCCTTTTCCCGTACCCATGTATGCCCCTTTCTGAAATCCTGGCTACGCCCCGCCCATGGTAGGAGCATATAAATTTTATGTCCGATCAATAGTAGAGTATGCTTGTATGGTTTGGAATTGGAACCCTCATTTGATAAAAGACATTAAAATAATTGAGAATGTTCAAAAAAGTTATATCAGAAGATTGTTCAAATTTTGTGGTCTTAAATACTCCAGCTATAAAAACAGGTGGGCTTTTTTAAATCTTGAAAATCTTACTGAACAAAGAACAAAAATAGATTTATGCCAAATCTATAAAATAATTAATAAAAAACAAGTCTGCAATCAAAAGATTTTTTCTCTTGCAATATTAATCAAACCAGAGATCACCAATTTAAACTTCAAGTTGAAGATAGTAGGATTGATGCCAAAAATTTTGTTTTCAAAATCGTGCCATTTGTAGTTGGAATAAGTTAAACTCGTCCCAAGTTACTGCTAGGTCACTTAAAAAATTTAGGCAGGCAATAAATTTTTGATAATGTATAGTGTGGTGGTCAGTATCAGTGCTACAGTTTTTTCAAAAGCTTTGGCCTACTGAGCCGTTTTTTAGCAAATAAAGATACTTTTTTATGTTATACACAACACACTGTGTTGCTTTTGGATCGCAAAACAACAAAAACATATGTGTTTCTTCTCTAGTGTTTAAAAAAGTACTTTTTTAGTAATTAATTAATTAAAAATTAACGTTTTTTGGGCCGAAATAATTACTTAATAATAAATTAATTAAATTTTTTGGGCAAAGATTTTAGGGGCCATTAATTTAATTTTAATTAATCAATTAATTTCTAAAACAAGAATTAATAAAAAAGTAAAAGTATTAAAAAAGTACTTTTTTAAAAAAAGTAATAAAAAATTATTAATTAATTATTACACTTTGCACACATCAGAAACCGGTCTTGATTACCACTACGTTCAGAAGCTTTGTGTTAATAATATTCATGGGACAGCGTGCTACAGCGTCTAGCATTGTTTTCTGAAAACAGCCCATGGTTGGAAAGCGACCACTTCTTATTGTGGTACCTTAATATTGCAGCCTTTACAACGTGGCGCGATGAGTTTGTATTTTGTGAGGATTTGAAAAGTGTCTTTTTCAGAATATTTAAAAAATAAAGAAACTAAAGGTTTATTAACTGTAGTTGCAAAATTTTTACCAAAAAGAGACGCTTATATAAAGGTTTTAGACATTAGTTATGGTTACTTTATAAAATTTAATTAATTAGTACTTCTTTACAATTTTATCAAATTAATTTTTTAATAATTAATCAATAATTAATTAATTGCAAATTTTAGGTCATTAATTAATCAATAATTAATCAAATGCATTTTGTGGTCAAATAATTAATCAATAATTATTTAATTGGAGTTTAGTGGCAAATAATTAATCAATAATTAATTAATTGTGTCAGGTCAGTACTTTTTAAACACTATTCTTCTCATTTTCATATTATTGTCTTTCTTTATCTCCCTAAACTTTAATCTTTTGCTTTAATTTAATTCTATTTCTTCTAATTTTTCCTTGTGTTTGTGCTAGCTAGTACTCATATGTTTTCTATTTTTTGTTATAAGTAAACATCTTACTTTAATTGTTTTGTGATTTTTCTTTTACATAATCTTAAATAATTTAATTGTGATACACATACATTTACTTCACTTTTTATGCTCTGATTTTTTTTTAAAATTTGTTAAAAATAAACTTATTTGATTTTATATTTGAATGTTAGACTATAGCTAGAATCATTTGGGTTGTCCAATCCTATTTGAAGAAAAGGCATTTGTACCCAATCAAAACAAAGGAATATCTTCCAACACTATAAACTAGCGATGTTCCTGGGAGCGGAGCGCTTTTAGTAGCTCAGCTCCCAAGTAACTCTCTCAGAGCTCTGCCCCATTTTCGATACTAATTTTATGACTAGTTAAAACGTAATGCCTTGAATTGTTTTATCAAAAGTTTTTTTGTATATTAAATTTTTTTTAAAACTTATTAAAAACAATAAAAAAAGTCTTTAATAAATTTAACTTACAACATATTTAAAGCTTAAATACGCTTTAAATCGCTCGTTTATGGGGCGGAGCTCCGGAGCTTGCTATTGGAGAATAAGGAATATCATTACTATAAACTACTTAGTTAACATAACCAACTAATAAATTTAAGCAATAATACATTAGCACTTTTTGAGTGGTCTATTTTAGGCATCTTAGCTTAATTATCAGGTAAATTGTTTATTAATCTCAAAAGACCCAAAAACTGATGTGTAGCCCATCCATATAAGTTTAACACTTCGCCTAATACTTAATAAATAAATAAATAAATAATTTATTCGCATAAAACCGGACAACACTAAAGCGTTTTTATCATAATGCACTTGATAAGGCACTTGTATCAGTTATTGTTGTCTTTTGATTAATGTCGTTTGGCTGTTCTTTTTGATCAAAAATTTCAAATAGAACAATTACATTCCAAACACATAGACTACATATTAAATTTGAATCCATTGATCTTTATGGAATTTAAGACACAACCGCACAAGAGATTGAAAAACTTAATTACGTTAAAATTACTTTTCATAGCTTTCATTGTCTCCTTCCAAAAAAGATTGCATATGTAGAATCCCAGCATTATTGACCAGAAAATGCACAGGTAGGTGTGGTTTGAGGGCATCTAAAGTCTCGCTTAATTTCAATAGATCTGCAACTACAGGAATGACTGAAGGCAACTTAAAAATCAGAAAAATAAGTACATATCATACTACCTAAAAAGTTTTAAAACTATAGATAAGCCCCGTTCAAACTTCTGTGATTGCGCCAGGCAATAGATAAAAGGTGGCAATGAATGAATAGAACAAAGAGATTATATAATCCAAATATTTTAATAGGCTAGAATGCAATATAAATATGTTATTAAATATTTTTAAATAACCCATTATTTCATAGAAAAGGCCAATTATAGAATCCACACATTGCGTGGATTCTATAATCGTATGAAAAAAATTATATTTTACAATAAATAATAAGATTTTTTTCCTTATTTTAAGATGTTTTTTTTTTGAATATAGATAAAAACTCGGGTGTCAGTCTGTGTGTTCCCTAACTTCTCCCTCCCTTCCCAACCATCACACGGATTAACTCGATTGAGGTACATCAAAAAGCTGATAACCCGGAGGAGGGGGGGGGGCGGGTCGTTTAAGGGCTGAAATTTCGAAAAACTTCACCAAAATACTGGCTCTAAAAATTATTTGGTCTGGCAAACATGTAAAGAACACCGCCAACAGAAATGAACCAAGACCTGCAAATAAATTTCAAATGAAAAGCAAAAAAGCCGCCTGTATTCAAATCGTGCTAAAAATTGACTGAAACAATCCTGTTCACATTTTTTAAAAATCCTCAAAAAATCTTGTTCTATTAGCACACTAAAATGTGTTTTTATATTAACTCATATTGTAAAGAAGTTTTTTTTATTTGGTCAAGAGCACCATATCTGGGCATTGTAACGTTTGTAATGTCATTAAACTGCTATTAATTTTAAATTTTATCTCAACTGTGGAATACATAATTTTGTTTTAGTTTTTTCCCACTTTTTCATCAGACGTTATTTTTCTTGCCTAATAGGTTAACCTTTTGAGATTTTTTCGTCCTAAAGCCGCTACAAATCTGCAGAAGGGATTTCGCGTCATTGCTACATTGTGTTAATATCCGCGTCAGGGTCCCGCTAGCTGGCCGCCATGCTTAACACTGAGCAGCGGTGACGCGGAATTTCTTTTGCGGATATGCAGCGGAATGAATCTCAAAGGACTAAAGAACGAAAACCTAGTTAAACAAAACATAGCCAAATCATATAAAGAAGTAAGAATTAGTTACCTCCTGTTTTAGCTCTTCGAGTTTGTCTCGACTTCGATTAACTGCAACCACTTCCGCTCCTAGCTGTACGAGTCGTTTTGTGATCGCTTTTCCAATGCCTAAACTACCACGCTTAATATTTGTTAATATTAGGTTAAAGATTAGAATTATTTTTTATTATAACGATTGCATGTGCAACACGAGAATTTGCATGAGTTAACCTCAGGTAAACCAGTTTCAAAGCTAGAGAGGGGAAGTCAGCAGCTCCGGTTTCCAACCAAATATTTTTTGCTATATTTTTTATGTTGCTATATCTCGCGTAATAAGGCTAGTCAAAAATCCCAATTTTAAGCTATCCAGAGAGATATTATTTTCTCCAGTTAAAATATTTTACTTGAAGATAGTTACTTGCCTCTACCAGCTCCAGTCACAAGGGCACGTTTGCCTGAAAAGTCCATAGTTCACATAAAATGCTAACTTCGTCAAATGTTTCGCTAACCCGTTTTCGTGGAATTTTTTAAGCCTATCTTGGCGAGTAGAAGGTTGTACCTAAATGTGAACTAGGTTGCTAGATATGACCATGTGAAAATGCATGGGAAAGGGAATCGTACTATGATAATGTCACATGTATGGTATGATATTATGACAATGGTAAGTAATTAACATGTGTACGGAAAATTAATTACCTCGACATTACAAACATAAATCGCATATCGCACGTATTATGGCGTCGGTAAAACTGTTCCTAGGAAAACGGGATACGAGGGTACTGGACACCATGGTACTGGGCTTAAACAAATTGAGCTTACCACAACCTCCTAGCAAAATCGATTCATTATGCAAGTGGGGACACGAGGGTACTGACGAGCAAAGAAAAATAATATTTCCGCATAAAGCGGGATAAACTTATTGCATAACCAGTGGCCTAGCCAGTGGGGGCGGCCACCCCCATTCCCGAAATCCTGCGAAGCCGGATTTTTCAGCAAGGGGATATCCTTACGTTTTTTGAATTTTAGGAGAAAGATTTTTTTCTTTAAATATAAATTCAAAAACATTGCTGATGCGTTCCAAAAGCAAAAAAATACACAAAAAACTGAAATTTTTCCCGCTTCGCTGGAAGTGTACATTGATAATTTATATTAAAACCAAAGGCTATATGGAAGCGACAAATCTAAAAAGCCGTTGGTTTTTTGCATAAAATTCGTAAACAGATATTAATTTAAAAATGACCGTTTTTTGCTTTTTCTTACAATGATTAGTTGATTTGCAATTTGCTTTTTTAATAATGTTGATTTTATTTTTTTTTATTTGCAACCTTTATAACAATAATGCAATAAACAAGAGTCGATTCCGAATTTTTGTTAAAAATAAACAGAATTATAAATAATTATTATAATTTTAAATAAAAATTAAATAAACAACGCTTAATTTTCATTTATAAGAAGCTTTTGTAAATTTCAGTAATGTTTAAGCCATTCCAAATAATTATAAATGGACTGGTGGGCAGTTCTCCAAAATGAAAATTTGCTTATTTATGGACCGAAATTAAGGAAAATTTGCAACTTCGAAATATTATTAAAATTTTAAGGCCGTTTGGAACACGCTATATTATTTTAAAATAAAATTTTCAAAGGTTTTGCTAAAACACGTTCGTTTTTTGATTTGTCGCTACCTCGTGGCATTTCGGTTTAGTATTTTTAATTTCGATGGATTGCACCAATCAATAAATAGCTAAGGCATGCCTTTGCTTTATTTATTGAATGACAATACTATTTTATATACATGTTAAAACTAGTGATGTTCCTACCCTCCAATATCACGCTGAAGCAATTTAAAGCGGAGTGAGCTCCGGAGCTCCGCCCCCTTAAATGAGTGATTTTAAGCTTAAAATACATTAAGACTTACTCTATTAGCAATTTAAAGACTATTTCTAGCGTTTTAAATAAGTTTTTAAAAAAAATAATTTACAAAAAATTTTTTGACAAACTAATCAATGGAATCACTCTTTAATTATTCATCAAGTCAGTGCAAAAAAGGACGGAGCTCATAGGTGGGCAGAGGGGGGATACCCCCAAAAATCCCCATTATAGCCGACACCCCCCACCTAAAAAAATTTTTTGGGACACGACCACATAGATGAACAAAGGGGGGTAGGGTGGGGTCCACCCATAGATGAACAAGCGGGGAGGGGTAGGGTGGGGTCCACCCCCCCTAGCCTCGAAATTTTGGGGCCCCCTCTAGAAAAAAAATCCAGGGGGCCCCCCTCCCCCCAAATTTTCGAATATTTTACCCCTGACCCCCCTCTAGATTTTGAAATCTAACCCCCCCCTCTCGAGAAAATTTTAAGTACTTTTTTTATACTAAATTTTCTTGCAAAAACGTCAATTTTTAACACAAATTCATGTTTTTACACCCTTTTTATACCTAAATATCGCTTTTTATTCAATAAATTGTAGTATTATCCTATAAAAAGAACTATTATTAAAGTTATTATGGTTTAAAACTGTTTTGCTTTGGACACCGGACCCCACCTGACCCCCCTCTAGATTTCAAAATTTCGCACCCCGGGTCGACCCCCCCCCCTAAAAAGCTAGGGGGGGTTCGACCCCCCCTAGGACCCCCCTCCTAGATTTTGAAAAGTCATTTACCCGGGGTAAACACCCCCCCTCTGGCTTTTTGACCGTGTTCATCTATGGGTCCACCCCCCTAGCCTCAAAATTTTGGAGACCCCTAGAAAAAATCCAGGGGCCCCCTCCCCCCAAATTTTCGAATTTTTACCCCTGAACCCTCTCTAGATTTTGAAATCTGACCACCCCCCTTTCCTCCCCTCTCGAAAAAATTTTAAGTACTTTTTTTTCTTAAAATTTTCTTCCAAAAACGTGAATTTCAAACAGTGGCGTGCCCAGGGGGGGGCGGGGGGGGCGGCCGCCCCCCCCCGAAATCCGGCGAAGATGGATTTTTTCGTAAGGGGGGACCCTTACGTTTTTTGAATTTTGGAAGAGAAAATTTTTTTTCTTAAATATTAATACAGAAACTTTCCTGATGCCTTCCAAAAGCATATTAATAGTCAAAAAACCAAATTTTCCCCGCTTCGCGGGTAGTTTAAATTGACAATTTATCTCAGTTTTTCCATTTCAATCGATTTTGCCGCTCAATAGTTAAGGCATACATGTTAAATAAAACTACTATAAACACTATTAACCTTTTATTAACGTTTTAAACACATGTTTTAAATGGATAGGAATAAAAAAACTTAAATTTTGTTGTAATTATCATCTGGAATTAAAATTTCTAGTGTATTTTAGCGCCTTAAATTAAAAATTTTCTGAAGATGGATTTTCCTAAGCCTAAGCCTAAGCCTCTTTACTGTGCGATAAAGCATAATGTCTAATAATACACGCTGCATCACGCATTGCATCAAATCCATCTTCCTTTTGTTATATAATTTTGTGTCATATGTACATTTTTTACTAAACTAATATTCTGTTATAAAAATGCGTTTACAGTTTTAAACGGGAGCGAGTCGGGCTGGGAGCGAGTCGGGCTGGGAGCGAGTTGGGCTGGGAGCGAGTTGGGCTGGGAGCGAGTCGGGCTGGGAGCGAGTCGGGCTGGGAGCGAGTTGGGCTGGGAGCGAGTCGGGCTGGGAGCGAGTTGGACTGGGAGCGAGTCGGGCTGGGAGCGAGTTGAGCTGGGAGCGAGTCGGGCTGGGAGCGAGTTGGGCCGGGAGCGAGTCAGCGGGAGCGAGTCGGGCCATACCGTACAAGACCAGACCTTTGCTCTGCCTCCCCGGGGGTTTTATTGGGGGGCAATTCCAAAACGGGGGGGGCAACTTTTTTGAAACGGGGGGGGCAATAAAATGCGGGGGCAAGCAGGGGAAAAAGAAAAAAAAAAGAAGAAAAGAAGAAAAAAAGAGAAAAAAGAATGAAAAAGGGGAAAAGGGACAAAAAAAAGCGAAAACAAGGTAAAAATAGGTTAAAAATGGCGTCCTAATTTTAGGGTACTTTTTCATTTTTCGTCGGGGAGGGGGGGGCAATAGAACGGGGGGGAGCAAATCCTCCAATAAAGCGGGGGGGCATTTCCAGACCGTGTACAGGTCTGCAAGACAATTTATCTGGCCGCCGGTTTCAAGACAAGACTTGAACTACTTCCTTAGTTTTTTGCAAATGACCAAGACAGTGTCTCAAAACTCCAGAGCTTTGTAGTAAGCTTCAAACATTGTTATTGTTTTTATATTAAAAAGCAATGAATTGTGTGTAAATGGACCTTTTAAAATTTGATATTCAATAAATCAAATTAGTATGTTTTTTTTAAACAATTTACGCCGTTTTTTATTGTTACATTGCATTTATTTTAAGAAAGAAAAAATGTTTTTATAATTAAAAACCAAACGACCCATATAATATCTAATTAATTTTCTACGCATTCAAACGACTAAAATTCAGTTCGGCTCATTCGATTTAACAATTTTACATAATTTGTGGCTTACGTATTTTGTTTAGCTTAGTACGCTCGTGTTCAGTATTCTCTTGTCTTAGAATCGTCCCTAGATAAAGGCTATCACGGCGTTGGTAATTGTCAATTGATTTTCTTTATACCGCTGGTGCAAGCACCATCTATATCGCTGGATATATCGAGTAACAACTTAGCTATTTTTAAATAAAACCTTGTGTAGCTTTGAAATTAGTTTCAAAACACAAATTTTTACTATATTTGTGCTAATTGGACATCATTGTTCATAAAACACTATTATAGTAATGACTTTTTAACTATTTTGATGTTTTATCAAAAGATCAAAAATTATTTAGCACAAACTGATATAATATTAAAGCACTTTAGTTTAACATAGTGAAACATATCATTAACGGGAACTTAGATTTAACGGTCCTGAGATCTTTAGAGATGTTACGTAACCAGGGGCGTAGCCAGGATTTCAGAAAGGGAGGGATAATTCCGGCGGCCGTAGGCCGCCGGTATTATGGCCGGATCGTTCATTTTGTAGTTTTTAATTAAAATTTAAATAACTCGGTCAAACCTTAACCAATTATCTTAAAATTTTACAAGTATATGTAATTTGTTGTGCTTAATCGTTTAATGTATAAAAAGTAATAAATAAAAAAATATATTTTGCATAAAAGTGCATATACAAACTTGGTCAGTTGGTAAAAATCGGACATAACGCTTTTTTTTCAAATTGTTATAACTTAGTCGAATATTGCAGGAATGGGTTTAAAATTTAACCGTATATGTAATCAATTCTGCTTAATCGAATGGTGTTAAACATTAGTTTATATATAAAGAAAATCTCTTGTACTAGAGTGGATAATCAAGTTAGGTTGATGAAAAAAACGGGGACACAACATTATGATACATTTTTTAAATTTTAATAACTCCACTGAAAATTAATGAAATGATCTTAAATTTGGAATATTTATGTAATTAAAGATGCTTAATCAATTAAAGCTAAATTTATATTAAATACATGGGAAATGTGTCTGGTACAAGAATAAATAAGCAAGTTTTGTTGTTTTTTTTTTAACGCGTAACGCTCTAAAAATTTAAATAACTCAGCAGAATATTGATGAAAAAACTAGAAATTTCAAAATTATATGTAATTTAGAATTCTTATTCGTTTGATACCAAATATGTATATATTTACATAAGAAATGTCAAATACAAAAGCAATTAGAGTAGAAAAATCGTTGAAAAATATAACGCAAAATACTGGTGAAATGATACAACCATTATTGGTGGTTTTGGAAACGATTTTGGGCTGCGCAGCGCAGCTAAATATTTATTATTTGTATTAGGCGGTTCCCGGAAATTTCGTCTTTTACAATACGTCTTTCAATATCTCGTCTTCTACAACTCGTCTTTGGAAAACTCGTCTTTTAAACATCTCGTCTTCGGAAAACTCGTCTTTTAGAGGCGATTTTGTAAACGCACTTTTCAAAAGACAAGTTTCTTCTATTTTTTAACTAAAACCAAAATTCGATTTGACCGATTTAACAGTAAATACAAATTGTAAAACATTTTTATAGCCTAAATAGAACACGTAGACCTTATTTTTGTGATTATTTTTTAGATTTAAACTATTGGTAGAAAGTTATGAGCCAATTTATACCCCAAAAATGGCCTTTTTCAGCATTTGCAATTCATGATGTTAAGAAAAAAATTCGTAAACCAACAAACTAAATTAAAAACTATGTTTTAACAATGCTAAAAGTCTGAAGAACTAAAAAATTTTCAAAAAAATTGAAAATTTGAAAGTCACATGGACCACCAAAAACATGGACAAGAAAATTTGTTTGACTTTAAACGCTAATTTAAACTTAGTTTTTCACCGATTTATTGTTCCTAAGCCTAAGAAAAACCTAAAAATCAAATAAAATTGTGATATAATTTTTTATTAAAATAAGCAATTTTTCAAAAATTTTAATTTTTTAACAACTAAAATTTGGTGGGTATTTGAACGGTTACTATAAAAAATTGGTAGTTACCATTAAAAAAAATAAAAGTATATTTGTAACTGCCAGACACTTGGTAATACGAAAAAAATAATATTAATTTGATTAAAGGCTTAATAAAAAATTTTTCTTAATAACATAAATTGTACATGCCAAAAAAGGGCAATTTTTGGGTACAAATTGGCTCATAACTTTTTATTAGAAGCTCAAATCAGAAAAATAACCACAAAAATGAGGTCTAACGTGTTCGATTTATGCTTTAAAGATGTTTTTACAATTTTTAATTACTTTTGAATCGGTCAAATCGAATTTTGGTTTTAGTTAAAAAATAGAAGAAACTTGTCTTTTGAAAAGTGCGTTTACAAAATCGCCTCTAAAAGACGAGTTTTCCGAAGACGAGATGTTTAAAAGACGAGTTTTCCAAAGACGAGTTGTAGAAGACGAGATGTTGAAAGACGTATTGTAAAAGACGAAATTTCCGGGAACCGCCTAATACAAATAATAAATATTTAGCTGCGCTGCGCAGCCCAAAATCGTTTCCAAAACCACCAATAATGGTTGTATCATTTCACCAGTATTTTGCGTTATATTTTTCAACGATTTTTCTACTCTAATTGCTTTTGTATTTGACATTTCTTATGTAAATATATACATATTTGGTATCAAACGAATAAGAATTCTAAATTACATATAATTTTGAAATTTCTAGTTTTTTCATCAATATTCTGCTGAGTTATTTAAATTTTTAGAGCGTTACGCGTTAAAAAAAAAACAACAAAACTTGCTTATTTATTCTTGTACCAGACACATTTCCCATGTATTTAATATAAATTTAGCTTTAATTGATTAAGCATCTTTAATTACATAAATCTTCCAAATTTAAGGTCATTTCATTAATTTTCAGTGGAGTTATTAAAATTTAAAAAATGTATCATAATGTTGTGTCCCCGTTTTTTTCATCAACCTAACTTGATTATCCACTCTAGTACAAGAGATTTTCTTTATGTATAAACTAATGTTTAACACCATTCGATTAAGCAGAATTGATTACATATACGGTTAAATTTTAAACCCATTCCTGCAATATTCGACTAAGTTATAACAATTTGAAAAAAAAGCGTTATGTCCGATTTTTACCAACTGACCAAGTTTGTATATGCACTTTTATGCAAAATATGTTTTTTTATTTATTACTTTTTATACATTAAACGATTAAGCACAACAAATTACATATACTTCTAAAATTTTAAGATAATTGGTTAAGGTTTGACCGAGTTATTTAAATTTTAATTAAAAACTACAAAATGAACGATCCGGCCATAATACCGGCGGCCTACGGCCGCCGGAATTAAGAAAATCACAAAAATTCACGTTTTGTATGAAACTGTTGATAATGTAGAATAACAAAAATAAAAAACTTTTGCAAAAACACTTTATTCAACATTAATCCAGTTACTTTTGTGCTAGTTCTTTTGTGTTTTAAAAATAAGCCAATTTTCTAACACCCTAAATTGGTGACCGAAATTAAGGCGTGGCCGAAATTAAGTCAGTTACTCTATACCTTTTTAAACCTAAAATTTTTCAAGTTTAATTAAAAAAAATATTGCAAATAACAGCAAAAAGAATCACTTAGCGCGAAGCGCAAGAAATTTTACCTTTTTTTAATGTCTTTTTTATTTTGAAAATTTTGAATTCAACTCCCTACAACCCCTCTTTTCGAAAAATTACTATGGAGTGCAATCCCTCCCTTTCTGAAATCCTGGCTACGCCCCTGGTTACGTAACATCTCTAAAGATCTCAGGACCGTTAAATCTAAGTTCCCGTTAATGATATGTTTCACTATGTTAAACTAAAGTGCTTTAATATTATATCAGTTTGTGCTAAATAATTTTTGATCTTTTGATAAAACATCAAAATAGTTAAAAAGTCATTACTATAATAGTGTTTTATGAACAATGATGTCCAATTAGCACAAATATAGTAAAAATTTGTGTTTTGAAACTAATTTCAAAGCTACACAAGGTTTTATTTAAAAATAGCTAAGTTGTTACTCGATATATCCAGCGATATAGATGGTGCTTGCACCAGCGGTATAAAGAAAATCAATTGACAATTACCAACGCCGTGATAGCCTTTATCTAGGGGCAGTATTCTAAGACAAGAGAATACTGAACACCGAGCGTACTAAGCTAAACAAAATATTCGTAAGCCACAAATTATGTAAAATTGTTAAATCGAATGAGCCGAACTGAATTTTAGTCGTTTGAATGCGTAGAAAATTAATTAAGATATTATATGGGTCGTTTGGTTTTTAATTATAAAAACATTTTTTCTTTCTTAAAATAAATGCAGTGTAACAATAAAAAACGGCGTAAATTGTTTAAAAAAAACATACTAATTTGATTTATTGAATATCAAATTTTAAAAGGTCCATTTACACACAATTCATTGCTTTTTAATATAAAAACAATAACAATGTTTGAAGCTTACTACAAAGCTCTGGAGTTTTGAGACATATTGTTGGTCATTTGCAAAAAATGAGGAAGTAGTTTCAAGTCTTGTCTTGAAACCGGCGGCCAGATAAATTGTCTTGCAGACCTGTACACGGTCTGGAAATGCCCCCCCGCTTTATTGGAGGATTTGCTCCCCCCCGTTATCGCCCCCCCCTCCCACGACGAAAAATGAAAAAGTACCCTAAATTTCAGACGCCATTTTTAACCATTTTTACCTTGTTTTCGCTCTTTTTTGTCCCTTTTCCCCTTTTCTATTCTTTTTCTCTTTTTTTCTTCTTTTCTTCTTTTTTCTTTTCCCCTGCTCCCCCGCATTTTATTGCCCCCCCCGTTTCAAAAAAGTTGCCCCCCCCCGTTTTGGAATTTCCCCCAGTAAAACCCCCGGGAGGCAGAGCAAAGGTCTGGTCTTGTACGGTATGGCCCGACTCGCTCCCCTGCTGACCCCCGCTCCCGGCCCAACTGCTCCCAGCCCAACTCGCTCCAAGCTCAACTCGCTCCCAGCCCGACTCGCTCCCAGTCCTACTCGCTCCCATCCCTACTCGCTCCCCGCCCAACTCGCTCCCTGCCCGACTCGCTCCCAGCCCGACTCGCTCCCAGCCCAACTCGCTCCCAGCCCAACTCGCTCCCAGCCCGACTCGCTCCCAGCCCGATGGCTCCCGTTTAAAACTGTAAACGCATTTTTATAACAGAATATTAGTTTAGTAAAAAATGTACATATGACACAAAATTATATAACAAAAGGAAGATGGATTTGATGCAATGCGTGATGCAGCGTGTATTATTAGACATTATGCTTTATCGCACAGTAAAGAGGCTTAGGCTTAGGCTTAGGAAAATCCATCTTCAGAAAATTTTTAATTTAAGGCGCTAAAATACACTAGAAATTTTAATTCCAGATGATAATTAAAACAAAATTTAAGTTTTTTTTATTCATATCCATTTAAAACATGTGATTAAAACGTTAATAAAAGGTTAATAGTGTTTATAGTAGTTTTATTTAACATGTATGCCTTAACTATTGAGCGGCAAAATCGATTGAAATGGAAAAACTGAGATAAATTGTCAATTTAAACTACCCGCGAAGCGGGTAAAATTTGGTTTTTTGACTATTAATATGCTTTTGGAAGGCATCAGGAAAGTTACTGTATTAATATTTAAGAAAAAAAATTTTCTCTTCCAAAATTCAAAAAAACGTAAAGGTCCCCCCTTACAAAAAAATCCGGCTTCGCTGGATTTCGGGGGGGGGGGGCGGCCGCCCCCGCCCCCCCCCCCCCCTGGGCACGCCACTGTTGCCGTGGAAAAAAGAAAAAAAAGCAAAACAGAGGGGGGGGTCGACAAAACTAGAGGGGGTCGGGTAAAAACGAAAATGGGGGGGGGGGCCCGGTCCTGCCAAAATCGAGCTAGGGGGGGGCCCATGATGAACACGGTCAAAAAGCTAGGGGAGGGTGTTTACCCCGGGTAAATGACATTTCAAAATCTAGGAGGGGGGTCCTAGGGGGGGTCAAACCCCCCCTAACTTTTTAGGGGGGGTCGACCCGGGGTGCGGGGTGCGAAATTTGAAATCTAGAGGGGGGGTCAGGTGGGGTCCGGTGTCCAAAGCAGAACAGTTTTAAACTATAATAACTTTAAAAATGGTTCGTTTTATAGGATAATACTACATTTTATTGAACAAAAAGCAATATTTAGGTATAAAAAGGGTGTAAAAACATGAATTTGTGTTAAAAATTCACGTTTTTGCAAGAAAATTTAGTATAAAAAAGTACTTAAAATTTTCTCGAGAGGGGAGGTGGGGTCAGATTTCAAAATCTAGAGGGGGGTCAGGGGTAAAAAATTTTAAAATTTGGGGGGAGGGGGAACCCTGGATTTGTTTCTAGAGTGGGGGCCCATAATTTCGAGGCTAGGGGGGGTGGACCCCACCCTACCCCTCCCCGCTTGTTCATCTATGGGTGGACCCCACCCTACCCCCCTTTGTTCATCTATGTGGTCGTGTCCCAAAAAATTTTTTTGGGTACTTTTTATATGATCCCCAAATTAGTGGGGGTCGGGTACCAAATTTTAGGTGGGGGGTGTCGGCTATAATGGGGATTTTTGGGGGTATCCCCCCTCTGCCCACCTATGAGCTCCGCCCTTTTTTGCACTGACTTGATGAATAATTAAAGAGTGATTCCATTGATTAGTTTGTCAAAAAATTTTTTGTAAATTAATTTTTTTAAAAACTTATTTAAAACGCTAGAAATAGTTTTTAAATTGCTAATAGAGTAAGTCTAAATGTATTTTAAGCTTAAAATCACTCATTTAAGGGGGCGGAGCTCTGGAGCTCACTCAGCTTTAAATTGCTTCAGCGTGATATTGGAGGGTAGGAACATCACTAGTTTTAACATGT
>JASAMX010004300.1:0-18035 GCA_030248175.1 Microlaimidae sp. YZB2_3 | reverse complement strand
TGTTACCCTAACAAAAGAGGGCAAAATGATGCAATGTTTTACTTTTCAAAATAATAAAATAATCGTGAAAAATTCAATTTAAAATGTCAAACCATAAAAAAGTAGTTTAAAATTAAAGTTTTGTTAAGTTTTTTGTTCGTTACATTGAAATTTAATAGACCTATCATAAAAGTGAAAAAAGGATCTAAATAATATATTGTTCACAAAATTTGTACTTGATTTTCCCTTCAGAAGAACTCAGTTTATACATGAAGTATGCAATATACATAAGTGTCACCATAATGGATAATTACCGTACTCCTACTTATCTTTTCGTAGTATGCAGAACAACCGATAGAAAGCGCGCGAAATTACCGTATCTCCTACTTATCTTTTCGTAGTATGCAGATCAACCGATAGAAAGCGCGCGAAATTTCGATCGGTTGATCTGCATACAAAAGATAAGTAGGAGTACGGTAATTATCCATTATGGTGACGCTTATGTATATTGCATACTTCATGTATAAACCGAGTTCCAGTGCAAGGTGTCTATATTTGTATGTTTTTACATTTATTTTCTCTTTTAATAACACGTGTCTTTTTTTAGCTTGTTTTGGTGGGTTTTTTATGCCTTAAGAAAGGGCTGTCAAATTTGACCCCCCGGGGGGTTAAATTCCTGTGAAAGCGATGCACGGATAAGGAAGAAATTTAATACACAGTGATATATTCTTTGTTGTATTCTTGCTACTATTTAAGAGACTATTACACTCATTGCATGCAAAACCATTTAAAAAATATCATTTATATCATTATTAAATAATATTATTGGGGAGTAAACCTCACCATGGTACCACTCACCACCATGAGTAAACCTCACCGCACCACCAATATGGTCACCAAAGCTCTCTAAAACCAATTATCAGAAACTCCAATCAACACAAAATTCAGCTGTCAGGATAGAAATTGGCTGCCACAAAATGGCTTTACTAGATCATTTCCATCAAGAAACAAAAGTACTACCGATCGAAAACCACGCATCTCTCCTCGCAACAGGATTTCTCGACAAGACTATACAAGAGACTCACCCATCCAACAAAATCACAGCAAACTAATTCAGGCCAAGAGAAATGAAACACACCCTCCAATCAAAATATGGTCCAATAGCAGAAAGTTTCTTCAACCAAACTCACTGAAAAAGCTATCCAGACTAATATTCACACCTATTTGGTAAAAGAATCTCTATCTCAACTCCAACCAAATCTTCTACTAAAAAGCAAACCCTATAAAATACACCAAAGTGAAGAACACCTTCCAAGAAAATCAAGAACACTCCTGTCACAACTAAGATGCGGATTTTGTCATCATCTAAATTCATACAAATCAAGAATAAACTCTCTAATTAAAAACGAATGCCCAAAATGCAACCAGAAACAAATTGATGCCCACCACCTTTTTAACTGCACCAAAAATCCTACCACAATAAAAAGGAGACCTATGGCTTCAACCCGCAAAGGCAACAGCGTTTCTGGAAGAAATCACCCGAGGGAAAACTGGCTATGAAAAGAAACAAAAAAAAATTGGGGAGTAAAAAATCGTTCCTAAATTTTATTTTAAATCAAAATGTTTTGTAATCTTGTAACTTGAGTTGAAAACTTTGCATTATAATATATAAATTTATTATATCTAAAAGTAACAACGAATGTCAAGTAAATTAGCAATTGACTATAAATGGAATAACAGACTATAACAGCTAATATAATTACAAAAAGAGGACAAAATTGAAAAATACGGCTAATCAATGTTGTGGGTTAAAATCATAAAGTTTTCTATAGCTGCATTAGACCGGCTGTAGGTTTATAATTCTGAAGGGAAACTTAAGTTTTTGTAATCAAGTACAATATTTTTGTGGACAATATATTATTTGACTGTTTTTCACTTCTATGATAGGTCTATTAAGAAAATTTCAATGTATAACAAACAAAAAAACTTAACAAAACTTTAATTTTTTAAACTACTTTTATGGTTAACATTTAAATTGAATTTTTTCACAATTCTATTATTTTGAAAAGTAAAACATTGCATCATTTTGGCCTACTTTTGTAATACTTAAGGTAACTAAGTAATCGCTGTGCAACAAGAAAAAAATAGTTAATCACGCATTGAATGTATGAAGCTTCATCTTTTTTTGCTAGCGATTTCAGCATCTGCGTAATATTCTTTATCTGCAACGTTCATCATTAAGCTTCCCGCGTTCAAATATACACGATTTTGAGACTGGGCTATCTAAAAATGAAAAAATTACAAAAAACACACTAAAATGACTGAATTAAAGCCGACACAAATCATTTTAATAACTCATTAAATTTAAAACTAACGATGAATGGACGTGGTGGTGATTTAATTTTTAAGAGCTCACCCCTCAAATTCTGGAATAGGGGGTTTAGCCCCCAACCTCCTGAGTGGAACGGGGAAGAAGAATTACCCCCTTCTCCCTCAATTTTGGAAAAAAATGAAGGGAAAAACTTGTTTAAAATGACTTTTAACTATCTCAATACTTAAAGTTTGAGGTCAAAACGAGTGTTTTAAACAATAAAAAAAATAAACATGCAACAAAACGAGCTTTTAAACCTAAAATTAACGTCTCTTAACTGTTTTTTTCTCTATAAAATTGAAAAAAAAAAAACGATTTGCGTAAAATAAACCCCAGAAAAAACTATGTGGTAAGGAAGGATGCGTTCCTTGGATTTTAACCCCACTTTCTGATACGGGGTATACGTATAACCATGCAAATTGGTCCGGAGCCGGGAGTGGTTAGGTTAAACACTGAATCGGGGAATGGGAGTTAAAATCGGAAAAACGCATTTTACCCGTACCGTTTGTTTTTGGGAGTGCATTTTTTACCCATAATCTTTTTTTCATAATTTTAGGCCAGAAAGCCCTTTTTTGCAGATTTAAACTTTTTATTCCTTAAAACACTAATTTTCACATCAAAACTTAAGTTTGGATGAAGTTAAAAGTCATTTTGAAAAATTTTTTTCTTCATTTTTTTCAAAATTTTGAAAAATTTTTTTCTTCATTTTTTTCAAAATTACAGGGAATTAACCTTTTCTTTCCCCCAAGTCCGGTCACAACGTAAAAAAGCAAAACTTACTGTTCTGGAAATACTTTGAGCAGCTCTCAATTTTCTCAGTTTTAAATAACCTGGGTTTTTCGTGATAGATTCACCAATCTAAAAGTAATTAAAAAAAGATAATTAATCACGATGAAACTCTAAATAATACAGCCCAAAGCAGATAATTCTATTGGAGTAGTCAGGCACAACCTCCAGAGCCTCCTCAGGTTGTTTGGCACAGTTTTCAACGTGAAACAATCCCATACTGAAATACTGGAAAATTAAAAGTGAAAAGCAATTGTTTTCCAATCATCAGATTACTAAAGAATCTTCATAAGCTACAAAATTAAAACAAACAAAAAATATTGTTATCATCAATATAGCAAGGACTTAAGCTCTTTCTGCCACTTGCAGTATTAGATGATTATTTTTCTACGTTTGCGTTTACAACACGTTGCTTTACTTAAAAAAACGTGTCAAGATTCACAAACAACATTTTAAGCTCTGGGATAAAATTTAGTAACTTCAGATTCATAAATCATCACGTGATCAAAAGGAAAACACTTACTTTCAATAACAAACAAAAACAGAAAGAAAAACAATTTTTCGTAGATATCTTAGAGTTACAAAAAAACCCAGGCATTCCTAAACACGCATTTTATCGTCCATTAAAAAATCTTCATTTTTTAATTATCAAATATTGAAGTTATTTCTAAAAAAAATCCAACAACAACAAAAAAAACCAAAATGTTTAAGTTATTAAAATTATTTGCTACTCACCTAATAAGTTTTTATTTATAAACCTTATAATACACTGTGCACAGGCGTAGCCAGAATTTCGAAAGAGGCCGAGGAAAGGGGTTCAACCATAGGTGGGCACTTGGGCAGCCTCCCGGATTTTTTCGGGGGGGGGGGTATACCCGACCTCGGAAATTTGGGTGGTGGTGTCCCAAATATTTTTTTGGAGGTAAACTTCAAATACACCAATTTTAGTACTGGGACCCCAAATTTTAGGGGGGGGGGTTGTCCAGGGTACCCCCAAATTTTAAGGGGGTGTCGACTATAATAGAAATTCTTTTTGGGGGGTATAACCCCCTGCTCACCTATGGGTGCAACCCATAGGTGTTTTTTTGGGGGGGACAGCGGGGTCCACCCCCCCCCCCCTACAACCAAAATTTGAGACGTCCCCTCCTGGAAAAAATCCACGCCCCCCCTCCCCCCCAAAGCTCAAGAGCGGTCCGGCCTGAACGAGCCTTCCCCTAGCGAGGCTTACACCCTCCCGACCAATTTAGAAGTATAATTTTTTATTCACTGGCAAAAACACGTTTTTTTAGTTAGAAACAGTGTTTAAATACATTTTTTAGACCTAAATAGGCTATTTTAGTTTATAAAATTCAATATTAGAACTAAAAACACCTAAATTATTAATTTAAGAAACGTCGTTCAAACATCGGACCCCCCTGACCCGATTCCCCCCCCCCCCAAATTTGAAATCTCGCACCAGGGGTCGACCGCTCTAAAAAGCCAAGTGGGTCCGGAACCCCCACCCCCCTAAAAAATTTTGGCCCTCCACCCAGGGGTCGACCCCCTAGCGGACCTGATCAAAAACACCTTTAGTTCAACTCTGAACAAAATTTCGGAAAAGCGAGGGGGATTTAGGGGGGTCCAGTCCAATCCAAATTTAAGTATGCTGATATACTTCATACTTTTCTAACAGTTTCGATAAAAATAAGTCTTTTTTGACATAAATTTTTTTAACTAATAATTTGGTAAACTTGTTAACTGAACTATTTTCTAAAATTATATTTCTGAACCTTCAAGTTTTTAATCGTAAGGATCCCTTAGGGGGTCCAGCTTGACCATAATACGATTAAAATAGGGTAGTGCATTTAATTTCGGCACTTTTCCAAATTGGGCATTTTTCATTTTGGACTATAACTTTGGTAATCCTGGATGGAATACGACGTTTGATAGCTCAAATGAGAGCTAATTATATGTAGATGACTTTCGTGAGCTTTTTATTTGTTATGTTATGATATTTTTATGTGAAATTGTGTGATTTATAAAAAATAAAATTGTTACTCATTTTTAGAACATGGGCATTTCATGAATACGCAATAAATTGGTTTAAAAATTAAACTGTCCTGGTAAAATTTTGTCTATTTTCCAAATTTTTAATCCCCGTGGTTCTACGTTGCGTCTGTGGTGAGCAATCGTTATAAAATAAAATAGTGTAATTTCGGCACACATTGCTGAAGGTAAAAACGGGTTGAATTAAGTGGTCGGGTGTTAAATTGTAGTTGTAAATAGTTAAAAGACAATGTTAAAATGTTTAGGGGTCATATCCATAGGTGTTTTTGGGGGGGACACAGGGGTCCACCGTCCACCCCCCCTAGAGCTAAAATTTTGGACCTCCCCTAGAAAAAATTCAAGGCCCCCCTCCCCCCCAAAGCTCGAGAGCGGTCCGGCCTGACCCCCCTCCCCCTCCCCTCTCGACCAATTTGGAAGTATATTTTTTATTTACTATCAAAAACACGTTTTAGTTAAAAACAGTGTTTAAATACACTTTCTAGGCCTAAATAGGCTGTTTTAACACATAAAATTCAATATTAGACCTAAAAACACTTAAATTATTGAGTTAAAAAAATTTTGCTAAAAAATTGGACCCCCCTGACGGACCCCCCCTAAATTTGAAATCTCGCACCCGGGGTCAACCCCCCTTAAAAAGCTAAAAGCTAGGGGGGTCCGTACCCCCCTGGACCCCCCCTAAAAATTTTGGCCTTCCACCCGGGGGTGGACCCCCCTAGCGGACCCGACTAAAAACACCTAGGGTCATATCACTGCACTTAAACTCGATTAAGGGGGTCCTTTTAAAAAGTGCCGAATGCACTTTTTTCCCAAATTTTGCTCATTTTGATACATTTTGGCATTTTAGCTGTAATTTTTTGCTAGTTAGACGTTGAACAACAAGCAGAAACTTAAATTAAAGAAAACTGTCTGGAGATAATAATAGGCTTTTAAATTTTAGAAAATGAAAATTTTTTGACTGAGAAACAATCAATTGTTTGTAAAGTGCCAAAATTAAATGCACACATTTAATTTTGACAATTTTCCATTTTTTTAAAAAACTGATTTAATTAAGTGAAAAAACTACTTTCGTACAGTGAAACTTTTGTGACGCAACGCAGTATCGTGAAAGCTTCAAAATGAGCTATCAAACATGAAAATCAAACATACAGTAAAAAGTTACATCGGAAAAACAAAAAACTGCCGAAATTAAATGCACTACCCTAGTTAGGTACCACAAATTTAAAAGGATAGAGAAATTAAACAATTAATATGGTTTTATCATTTAATTAACTATTCAAACTTTTAATTACTCTTCTTATTATTGTGACACATTGTGTTCCTTCCGTGAAAACTCAAAGTGCAAACCGTTAATAAAAGGCGATTATCTTTCCCCTTTCCTTATCCGGCCTATGGTGTAATGGATAGCACGCCAGAGTCGACTTTGGAGGTTACGGGTTCAATTCCTGTATCGACCAAATTTTTCAATAAATTTGGCTGTCTAAATTTTTCAGCGCCTGGTTATTTTCGCTTCTACTTTGGGTCGTCACATATTTGGTGGCCGATACACACTTCCGGGTATGTATACCAGTGTAACCCCCGTTCTACGGAAGATAGACGGGCTTGTTGGGGCTGGTGGAGGTGTGCGGATTGAATCGAAGAGGCTGAGAGCAGCTCTTCTCTTGGTGGGAAGGTGTGACACATTGTGTTCCTTCCGTGAAAACTCAAAGTGCAAGCGTTAATAAAAGGCGATTATCTTTCCCCTTTCCTTATCCGGCCTATGGTGTAATGGATAGCACGCCAGTCGACTTTGGAGGTTACGGGTTCAATTCCTATATAGGCCAAATTTTTCAATAAATTTGGCTGTCTAAATTTTTCAGCGCCTGGTTATTTTCGCTTCTACTTTGGGTCGTCACATTATGTATTTTGCCATAAAAATTTATTGCAAATAAAATTTTCGCAAAAAAAAGTTGAAAAACATCATAAAACCTGAACAATGCCACTTTTTTCAAATGTTTTGCTTTTTGCTGGAAAGAAAGGAGATGAATAATCGAGCGCTGAGCGGAGCGAAGCGCCAGAAAAATTTGAAAAAAGATGACCTTTTTATACAATACGATACCCCTAAATTTTTATTTTTGCCGAACCAAAAAGGGGGTAGTCCAGACCCGATGGAACTCCTGGCTATGCCCATGACAGTGTGGTGCAGTGTACACATTTTGTATAAAAATTTATTGCACCAAGAGAGCTTCCTAGCCCAGCCTACCACTTCATTAAATTTCATAGGAAAATTTTATTTCATAGAAAATTTTTATTATTGCTTATGTTGACGTTGACCGCACAAGACAAATGTGTAGAGTTACCATTTTTGCCGCGGCAGCCTCTCCTTCCGCTTGCACAATCTTTCCCAGACGTTCTTGAACAGCTCTCTCCACGTAGAATGACGCCTTTTGCGCGTCCTGAGCGGCAACCTAAATTTACAAATTTCCACGGTTTCACTATTTATTCAAGTTAATTTCATATAATAAATTGGTTTCAAACCGATTTCCTCCTCGCCGTTAAAAAATTCACCTGACGTGCACTGGTGAAAAAAAAATATATAAAACTCCGACGCTTTATCGTTTTATAAACGAATTTGTAAAACCCTACTGGAATTTTTGTGTTGGTGAAAGTTATTGCCGATGACACCTAGACCTAAAGGCGGAATATGAAGTTTGAACACTTCGTCGTTACCATAGGTGAGCCGTGAGCACGGTCTCGGCAGCTAGGAGGGATGGTTGGTTACCCGGTGTAAATAGTATTTTGAATTTTAGGAGGGGCTAAGATGAACACGGTCACTGAAGCTAGGGTGGGGTGTTTACTCCGGGTAAATGACATTTCAAAATCAAGGGGGGTCCTGGAGAAGTCGAACCCCTTTAGCTTTCTAGGGGGGTCGACCCGGGGTCGAAGATTTTGTACTTAAAAAAGTGTACTTAAAAAAAGTTCTTAAAATTTTCTTGAGAAGGAAGGGGGGTCAGATTTCAAAATCTAGAGGGGGTCAAGGGTAAAAAATTCCTAAATTTGGGGAGAGGGGGCGGGAGCCTCTGGATTTTTTTCTGGGGGGGGGGGCAAAATTTCGAGGCTATGTGGGGTGGACCACAACCTACTCTCCCCTCGTTTATCTATGGGCCCCAGGGGGTACCCTCTAGCTTTTTAGGGGGGGGGGGGGGTAGAACCGGGATGCAAAACTTAAAATATAGAGGGAGGTCAGGTGGGGTCCGGTGTCCGGAGCAAAATAGTTTTAAACCAAAAAACGTTAATAATTGTTATTTTTATAAGATAATACTACATTTTATTGAATAAAAAGCGATATTCTGGTATAAAAAGCGGTAAAAATATGAAATTGTGTTAAAAATTCACGTTTTTTGGAAGAAAATTTTAATTTAGTATAAAAAACGCACCTAAAATTTTCTCGATGGGGAAGGGGGGGGTCAAATTTAAAATTCTAGAGGAGGCCCCCCTAGATTTTCGTCTAAGGGAGGGGGGGGGCAAAATTTCGAGGCTGGGGGGGTTACACTCACCCTGCCCCTCAAATGGGTGAATTGGGGGGGGGGGTCGGGGGGGGGTTCGGGGGGGGGTGGGTGTTGGGGGGGGTCGGGTTTTATTTTTTTTTTTTTTTTGTTGGGGGGGTGGGGGGGGGGGGGTGGTTGGTTGGGGGGGGTTGGGGTTTCCCCCCTTCGTGCTTTTTACTGCATGTAGTGAACACTCTAGCGGTAAAGGTTGCCAACATCGTTATTAATGTTGGACGAAGAGTCTTAACCATAGGGGTGAAACATTTTCGCCCCTCCTGGTTTGTCTTAGCGCCTGCCCTTTGCATAATCTGCATAGGGAAGATAAGTTTCAGGTTATTCAACAACAACAACAACCCTGCCTCTCCTTTTCTAACCTGTGATCGTTACAACGTCAAAATGAGCCATACATCGTATAAAATCTATAATATGACTTGACTCATTTCAAACCTAAAACAAGACCATAAGTATAGAATGAGTCAGATTCACGTGTATTTTATAATGACTGTGGATATTTTGCTATAGCGATGATTTAAAAAGCACTACGTTAAAAACATTCGTTTGTGCCCCTTTTTTGTGTTGGTCTTCCAAATGCACGCGTCTGAGGTTAATTATCGTGATTCTGTTGCCATTTCGAAATTCACTTAACGTTAAGCTTGTCAATAAAAGAAAAATGGGTTTTTTACTTGTTTTAATTCCACAGCTTCCGCGTATTGTTTGCTAAAGGAAAGTTCCGTGATAGAAACGTCGTCCAGATGAATATTCCAGTCCAGAGCTCTTTCGGTTAGTTGTTTTCTGATTAGAAGGGATACTTGTTGCCGTTGGGTGATTAATTGAGAGGCATTGAATTTAGCAACAACGCTTTTCAAAACCTACGACAAATAGTTAGATTTAACTTTAAAAGAGAAGTTTGATCCTGCATCTCAAAACACACATGGGCAAGTTGATGGACAAGTTGATCCAGAGTATGGGGGTTAAACCTAGATTTAGGGCCTTAGGGAGGGGGGGGGAAGAGGGGTTAAAATCTGAGAAAAGCATTTTTTAATCTATATTATTTTTTTCTGGAGTGCATTTTTTTACTCATATCGTTTTTTGATGTTAAAAGAAAAATGAGTAAAAAAAACACGCTAATTTTAGGGCTAGAGCCTTTTTTATAGCTTTTTGTTTGAGCGTCTTATTGCTTAAAACACTCATTATGACCCCAAAACTTTGGAGGCAACTAAAAGTGCTTTTGAGGACCCTTTTTCCTTATTTTTTAAAATTTTTTTCTTTTTACCCAGTTATGAGTGGGGGGGGGGTAAACGTAAAACCCCTTTCCTTCCTAGCATTTAGGGCATACATGGGCACGGGGGGGGGGGGTTGGGGGGTTAACCCCCCCAAATTCTGAGAAGTGGGGTTTAACCCCCCCCACTCAGAAGTGGGGGGGGAGAAAAAGTTAACCCCCCAATTTTGGAAAAATGAAGAAAAAAAATGTCTTTAAAATGACTTCTCACTGCCTCTAAACTTAAATTTTGAGGTCAAAATGAGTGTTTTAAGCAATAAAAAGCTCAAAAATGCAATAAAAAGGGCTTTTTGACCTAAAATTAGCGTTTTTTACCTATTTTTCCTTCAAAATCGAAAAACGATATGGGTAAAATGCACTCCAGAAAAAAAAAAGATATGGGTATTTTGCGTTTCTCGGATTTTAACCCCCCCTAATTTGGGGTTTAACCCCCCCACTCCGGACCAACTTGCCCATCGCTCATGTATGATTTGGGGGGGGGGTCAACATCATACATGGGCAAATTGGTTTGGAGTGTGGGGGGGGGGGTTAAAAACCTCAAATTGGGGGGGGGTTAAAATCCGAGAAACGCAAAATACCCATATCGTTTTTTTTCTGGAGTGCATTTTACCCATAATCGTTTTTCGATTTTAAAGAAAAAATAGGTAAAAAACACTAATTTTAGATCAAAAAGCCCTTTTTATTGCATTTTTGAGCTTTTTAGTTTTTACTGTTTAAAAGATTCATTTTAAGTTAAGTAAAAACTTAAGTTTGGAGGCAGTTAGAAGTCATTTTAAAGACATGTTTTCTTCATTTTTCCTAAATTGGGGGGTTAACCTTTCCCCCCCCCCCTTCTGAGTGGGAGGGGGAGGGGGTTAAACCCTGCTCAGAATTTGTGGGGTTAACCCCCTAACCCCCCGTGCCTATGTATGGTCAACATTTTCTCAACCCCACCCATGCTTCCACTACCTCAAAAGATACCTGCCTGGCCACTACCTGGCAGACAGATCTATAGGTGGGCAGGGGGGTTATACCCCCAAAATTTCGAATTTTGCTGACACCCCCCCTCCTAAATTTGGAGTACCCGGGGACACCCCCTCCCCAAATTCGCCTCATGGAGAAAAATTTTTAAACGTTATAAAAGGACTAAAAAAATTTTCCGCGCTACGCGCGGAGTGTTTATTACCTTGTTTATGTCATATACTTCATTTTTTCCCTAATATTCAATAAAAATAAGTCAACAAAACCAAGAAAAATTTTTTACAAACAATTTGATACCTTAAAATTTCCGATTTCCAAAACATTACAACTGAAAAATGAGTACATTGAATCAGGGACGTAGCCAGGGGGCGGGGGGAGGCGGCCGCCCCCCCCTGAAACGGTCGGACAGGGAGAAAAATAAGGATAATGGTTGGGCGGAAGGGGGGGGGGCCGCCGCCCCCCCCCGAAATGGTTGCCAGATAGTAAAATTCGGGGGTTTTCAGAAGCTAAAATTTCAAAATTTTCTAGCGCCTCGCTAATCGCTCGGCGCCAAACTATAAAATAATTTTAGTACCTTAATTGACCCCAAAAACCAAAATTTTTTCGGCTTCGCTTCGCTCAGCGGTCACTTTCAATAGTATACATAGGGTAGTGCATTTAATTTCGGCACTTTTCCCAATCGGGCATTTTTGATTTTGGACTATATCTTTGGTAATCCTGGACGGAATTTGACGTTTGATAGCTCAAATGAGAGCTAATTATAAGTAGATGACAGTCGTAAGCTTTTTATTTTTTATGTTGTGATATTTTCATGTGAAATTGTGTGATTTACAAAAAATAAAATTGTAACTCGTTTTTAGAACATGGGAATTTCATGATTACACAATAAATTGGTTTAAAAATTAAACTGTCCTGGTAAAATTAGAGTCTATTTTCAGAATTTTTAGTCCCCGTGTTTCTACGTAGCGTCTGTGGTGAGCAATCGTTATTAAATAAAATCGTGTAATTTCGGCACACATATTTCTGTAGGTAAAAACGGGTTGAATTAAGTGGTCGAGTATTTAATTGTAGTTGTAAATAGTTAAAAGACAACGTTGAAATGTGTAGGGGTCATAGCACTGCACTTAAACTCGATTAAGGGGGTCCTTTCAAAAAGTGCCGAAATTAAATGCACTTTTTTTCCAAATTTTGCTCATTTTGATACCATTTGACATTTTAGCTGTAACTTTTTGCCAGTTACACGTTGAACAACAAGTAGAAGCTTAAATTAAAGAAAACTGTCTGGAGATAATGATAGGTTTTTAAATTTTTGAAAGTGATGATTTTTTGACTGAGAAACAATCGATTGTTTGTAAAGTGCCGAAATTAAATGCATTTATTTAATTTCGGCAATTTTCCGTTTTTTTTTTTAAACTGATTTAATTAAGTAAAAAAACAACTTCGTACAATGAAACTTTTATGACGCAACGCAGTATCGTAAAAGCTTCCAAATGAGATATCAAACATGAAAATCGGATCATACTGTGAAAAGTTACATTGGAAAAACGAAAAAGTGACGAAATTAAATGCACTACCCTACATATATCCCGCTATTTATCTTGCCTAATGCTAATGTTATTTCAAAGTTAGTACAATATTTTTTATAGGTAATAAGTACTACACAAAGTAAAATAAACAATCATATTGGTTGATTTATGTACCTCCCCCTCTTAAATTTTCCAGCCGCCGATAGCATTGGCTCGGATTTTTTTCATATAGGTAGGTAGCATAGGTGGGCAGCCTCTCGGATTTTGGGGGGTATAGGGGGGGTGGTCAAATTTTAGGGGGGGGGTGTCCAGCAAGACCCAAATTTTGAGGGGGGTGTACCCAATATTTCCGCGCTGCCTTAAAATGAGCTTAAAACGCGTAAAAAAACGTAAACCAAGCTTATAAATGCTTTAAAACTGTGTAACATTAAAATAAGACCTTATTGCAACTTATAAATTTTATTTTTTTAATTCTTTTAATAATAATGTGCAATGGCGCAGTCAGGATTTCATTTCAGGGGCGTCGGTCGGGGGGGGGGAAGAAAAAGTGTTGTCAACGCGGCGCGAAGCGACGCCGCTGCGCCGAGTTGCGGCGCCAGCCGCCGCGACGCGTCGCTCGGGGGGTCTGGAGGGTGTCCCCCACCCGCCGGAGGCGAAAATTTTTTAAAATATATACTAAAAACGGCTTAAAAATCGTCTCCTGGTGATCGCGTGAACATACATTTTGCTTTTGTTTTTTTACCTAATTTCTACATAATTTTCTGTGATCTTAAAAATTCAGTCAGGGGGGTTTGGGGGGAACAATGCCCCCCGGAAGAGAAAATTTATAATTTGAGGCGCTAAAATACACTAGAAATTTTAATTCCAAATGATACTAATTACAAAATTTAAGGTTTTTTATAGCTATACTATACATTTATAACATGTGTTTAAAACGTTAAAAAAAGGATAATAGTGTTTATAGTAGTTTTATTAAACATGTATGCCTTAACTACTGAATGGGATAATCGATTTGCAATTGAAAAACTAAGATAAATTGCCAATTTAAACTGCCCGCGTAGAGGGGAAATTTAAACTGCCCGCGTAGCGGGGGAATTTAAAGGTAATAAAAGGTAACTAACGGGGAAATAAGGTAGCACGGAAAAATTTTTTAGTCCTTTTATAACACTTAAAAATTTTTCTTTGGGAGGCGAATTTGGGGGGGGGTGTCCCCGACTACCCCAAATTTAAGGGGGGGTGTCAGCAAAATCCGAAATTTTGGGGGGGTATAACCCCCCCCAACCCCCCCCTGCCCACCTATGGTAGGTAGGTACCCTGAATAACATGGAGTCAAGATGCTGCTCATGTGCTTTGGTTTACAATGTGGGTGTAACCAAGGGGTCTGAAAGGCCTCTTAATTCTTTTTTTGCGAAATCCAGGCTCTTCCAATGTGTGCTAATGTAATTTTTAACGAAGAAAACATGTTTTTATCGCTAAAAACATTAGATAATAGATTATTAGGCCAAAAACAGTGTATTATACAGCTTTATCTACGTTTATCCCTGCTTTTTTTTACGTTTTCAAAATTTAAGAGGGGGCTTCGCCCCCCCCCCCCAAAAAATTTTGGGGGGGGGGGGGGCTGAGCCCCCCGAAATTTTTTTGTACTACAATCCGCCCCCCCCCCCAAAATGAAACTCTGGCTACGTCCCTGCATTGAATTACAGCTGAGCAATGCAAAGTACCAAAATTTTTTTTTAAATTACTTCTAACCTTTCAATTTTTTATACCACTATATTATAACAATCTAAAAGAGGGGTCCAGCCTGGTCGTATCAAGATTAAAAACCAAAGTAACACAAATTTGGAAGTGGAGACCAATTAAAACATTAAGAATGGGGTGGGTCTAGCGTGGTCATACAAGATTACAAAACAAAGTAATACAAATTTGCAAGTGGATACTATATAATTAATGGAGCGCTGAGCGAAACGCGAGAAAATTTTTTAAAAATGGTCGTTCTAGACCCCTCAAATTTTTATCCTCGGCGAAAAGGGGTCTAGAATGGCTGTATATAATCTATGAATCTATCTGTATAGAATGCCCATGTATGTATATAATCTTTAATTAAATATAAATTTATGGATTAAAAAGTTTTTGACACTTGACTTTATAATCAAGACAATAAAATTACTATTCTATTATTACGTAATTATTAAAAAAACTATGATTTATAATTTAATTATAAGAATATATAAACACATTATTATTAAAAGAATTAAAAAATAAAATTTATAAGTTGCAATAAGGTCTTATTTTAATTATACACAGTTTTAAAGCATTTATAAGCTTGTTTTACGTTTTTGACGCGTTTTAAGCCCATTTTAAGGCAGCGCAGAAATATTGGGTACACCCTCCCCCTCAAATTTTGGGTCTTGCCAGACACCACCCCTAAAATTTTCCCCCTCTCCTTATACTCCCCAAAAATCCGAGAGGCTCCCCACCTATGGACAGATCCTATCCCTTTAGAGTTAGCCTTTAAAGGTGCGGTCTGAGTTAATTTTTTGTTTCTAGTTTTGATGATTTTTTGTGAAAATCTTACCCCTGCTCCAATAGCCCGCAAGGATTTTTTCATCAAAATATCACCAGTGGTTCAGAAGATATCACTCCTCGAAAAAGGCTTTTTTGATAACTCTGTATGTACCTACTTGAAAGATTGTTCAATGCGTATAAAATTTTAAATTATGCACTCAAAGAAAGTGGCAACTTTCTGGCTTTAATTTTAATACCTTGATTGTTAAGACTGGAGCAGTTTTTGATAGCAGCAGATATTGCGTTTAAGGTGCAAAAAAACGCTTAGTTTTTTGCAAAAAATGAAGCCACGGAAGTGATTTGTCGGGCAAACTTTAAGGTTTTATAAGCAAGTTTTAGGGCATTTGAGCGAGTAGCGCGCTTGGTCGGGTTGCTAGTGAGTTGATTTGCGTGCATTTTATGGAGTTTGAGCCCTGGTTAATACTTTTTTTCTTTGATTTTTAATTAAATAAACATAAAAATGATTTTTTTTTTACAAAAAATGTTTGTTTTGGTCTTTTTTATTCAAAACTAATAATTTTACTTTTAGTGCAAATTTACCATTTGTTACTTGACCCTTCACAGTTTTTTTAACCAAAAACTCAAGTTATAATTTGAATTAACACACAATCAAATATTTTTTAAATAGCTTTTAAATCGTTTTTAAAGCATTATGAATGATAAAATTTTGTTGGCTATTTTCGAAGTTATAATGATAAAAACCGAAGGGGTTAGAATTGTTTGTTTTTAAAGTGATTTTATTTTTTGTCTTTATAACTTTGTGAAGAATTATCGGTTTAATAAAGTTGTTAACAATCCTTTATTAGATCATTTTAAATAAGAAAATAGCGAAAATAAATATTACAATAATGTACTGTTTTCTAACCGCACGACAGTTTTTGGGGGTTTCGTGTTAAATGTTCCGCCGAATCCGGGATAAAAATCTCTAACATTTTTTCCTACACTACGTTTTTTTGCTTAAAAATCGAGGGTTTTTTGTTGAGGAAACGCTATACCTCAACAAATAATTCGGACCAAAACACCAATCCTAACAATCAGGTATCAAAATAAAGTAGAAAGTAGCCGCTTTCTTTAAGTGCACAATTTTGTAACTTTTGTACCGTACCCACCCATTGAGTTATCTTTTAAGTATAGAATTATTAAAAAAACAAACAAAACAAACGTCATTTCCTGAATCACTGGAAACATTTTAATGAAACAATTTTAGTGGGCTATTGCGGGGCAGGGACAGGGGTAAAGTTTTCACAAAACATCATTAAAATTGAAGACAAATTGGTTGACTTGGTACCCACTTTTTTAAGACAATCGCTCGAAGATCCCTGTGAAAACAAATTAAATAAAACTTGAAATAGCAGAATGCATTTCTAAAATAATTGCAAGAAATTTTATCCCCAAGTAAATTTTGTAAATTACTAGGGATTTTAAATTAAGCGTTCCTGCTACAAATTAAGCTTAGTTAAAACTTAGCTCAAATTTTCCAAAGGATAAAACTAAAAACTTGTATTAGGGGAAATTTAAAGGCCCTTTATTGGATTTTTTTGCGTGTTTGGCGTTTCAAATTAAGATTTTAAACAACGCTTTTTATTTTCAAAAAATTAAACTTCCCAGTTTTGTCATTCGGACAGTATGGACGAAATAATGTCGTAGGCTTTATACATAAAAGTAACGCCCTGTAGTTAAGCTTTATAAGCGAAGAACACTTTATAGTTTTTTAAATGACTTTTTATTGAACCTTCCAGTTATATTCCATTTTGACATTTTTGTGGTGCCAAATATTTTATGTTAATTTACTTACCAAAATAATATAATACGATTAGCACTTCTCTTGCAAAGTTTATTTTTAAAAAAATAACTTATTACACCATTTTTTAATAGACAAAAACTCAAGTTGTTTTAGGACTAGACTACCTCATTAATGATTGACGGTAGCACCCGCTGGTCCCAGTCTTGTCCTAGTGTTCTGTAAATCCTTGGCAAATGGGCAGCATCCGGCCTAGATAGAACTCGCAAAGAAAGATTTACCATCTGCAGATCTAAAACATTAAGTATTCTGAATTCAAACAATAACGTTAGAGTTAAAATAATTGAATTCTAAACTATAATGTTTAAGACAAAACGAAATCTACCAGAGAAAAACTGGGGCATAGCTATCCAGGATTTTGGCAAGGAATGGAATGAAAGGTCTAACCCCCCCTCCCTTCCCCGTGCCCTGAACGAAATTCGCGAAAGGTGAGTTTTAAGAAGGTCTAAATTTTAAATTTCATATAAGTGCTAAAAAATTTCTGCGCTTTACGCGGTGTTTATTTAATTAAAAAGCCAAATAGTTTACATTTTCTTTCGATCACTCAATTAATACAAAAAAAAGGAGAACTCGAAAATTTATATATTTCAATCATGTCTATTTTATCTCTACGTTCTTGTAAACTTTCCAAGTTTAATAAACTTAGTCTGTTTTGGTAACCATTATCCTCAAGTTAGAAATTTTAAATACACGTTTGGTTTGGTGAAAGATCGTTAAACTTTTTTCAGAATAAATTTATCTTTTATCATGTATGAATTTCAAACAGCACTAGCATACTCAACTGTGGGACGTTTATTTTAGCAAAAATTGACATTTTTGTAATTTTGTCATTTTTGATAATCAAGGACTGTTTCAGCAACAAAGTTTCGCAACGATTTCAAATATAACACTCATTTTACTTGTTTTCAAAGAATGCTACGACTAATTTACGATTTTTTGTTCATTTTCATGATTTACAGTTTTCATGAGCAAATTTACAGTTTGTTCCTAAAATCGAAAATTCATCCAAAAAGCGCCCTTAATACGTGAACAAAAATCAGCATTACACTTGGATTGCGTAGCTGCCTTTTACACCACAGGTACCACCAGGGGCCTGTTTCATAAAATACTGGTCTTCCTAAATTACAAGTCTATCAATAACTTTTTTTATTCTGAACCATTTGCGTTGAAATTTGAAATGAAAAAAGATTATATGCCA
>JASAMX010004299.1:0-12068 GCA_030248175.1 Microlaimidae sp. YZB2_3 | reverse complement strand
TTGTTGGTCTTCGTTCAGTTACGTATTGCTCTTAAAAACATGAATTTTTGTAAAAATTCAGGTTTTTGGAAGAAAAATTAGTATAAAAAAATTAGATAAAATTTTCTTGAGAGGGGAGGGGGGAGGGGTCAGATTTTAAAATCTAGAGGGGGGTCAGGGGTAAAAAATTCGAAAATTTGGGGGGAGGGGAGGACCCCCCTGCATTTTTTTCTGGGGGGGCAAAATTTCGAGGCTATGGGGGTGGACCCCACCCTAACCCCCCCTTGTTCATCTATGGTTTGTGTGTATTTGTTGTTTTAGTGCTTTGTATGTTTTATTGTGTATGCCTGTGTATGCCTGTTATGTTCTGCCTCTCCTCCTTCCTATCATCTTTTTTCTATTAATACAAATTAAACATAAAACACTTTTTATAATTAATTTAACCCAGAACGTTTGGAAAATTAATTTAACGCGGGGGTCTTTTTTTCCAAAAATATTTCATCAATATTTTGTATCAAAAATATAACATAATAATTTTTAGGAGAAGAACCGAATTGCAGTAAGAATAATAAAGAAATGCAAGAAGCTGAGTTTTCCGGTGAAGAAGAATTTGAATGTAATAACAAATATTATACGTGTGGAGGTGTAAAAGCGAAAAAACCAGCAGTTTTGACTGATCGTCAGTTGCAAGAGCTGATTACTTTCGATAGTCATCTATCAGAGGAATTTGGAGAAATTGAGCCAGGGGTAAATTTTTTTTGACTGATCACCAGTTGCACAGCAGCGACAATGCGCAAATTTCAAAACACAATATTATTAGTAAACGCGTGGACAACTCAGCCGCGATTAGGTATTTTTCCTGGGGGTTAACAACCCCCCCCCCCGATTCTGAGATGGGTGAGGGGTTTAACCCATACATGGGCAGGGCAAGTTAGTCCAAAGTGGGGGATTAAACGCAGTATTATCGAGGGGGGGGGGTTTAAAATAAAATCCAAGAAGCGACTTTTATCCATATCGTTTTTTTGAGTGCATTTTACCCCTATAGTTTGTCGTTTTTGATAAAAAAGTAGGTAAAATACGCTAATTTTATGTAAAAAAAAGCTCTTTTTATTGCATTTTTGTGCTTTTTATTGCCTAAAACATTCATTTTGACCCTAAAACTTAAGATTAGAGGCAGTTAGAAGTCATTTTAAAGCGATTTTTTTCTTAGTTTTTTTCAAAATTGGTAGTGGGCATAGGTGGGCAGCCTCCCGGATTTTTTGGGGGTATACGTATAACCATAGGTGGGCAGGGGGGGGGTTGGGGGGCATAGGTGGGCAGGGGGGGGGGTTGGGGGGCTTATACTGCCCCCCAAATTTCGGATTTTGCTGACACCCCCCTTAAATTTGGGGTAGTCGGGGACACCCCCCCCCCCCCAAAATCGCCTCCCAAAGAAAAATTTTAAGTGTTATAAAAGGACTAAAAAAATTTAGTGTTTATTAGTTATTATTAGAAATTTAGTGTTTAGCGGAGTGTTTATTACCTTATTGTTCCGTTTATTACCTTTTATTACCTTTAAATTCCCCCGCTACGTGGGCAGTTTAAATTTCCCTGCTAAGCGGGCAGTTTAAATTGGCAATTTATCTTAGTTTTTCAATTTCAAATCGATTATCCCATTCAGTAGTTAAGGCATACATGTTTAATAAAACTACTATAAAACACTATTATCCTTTTTTTAACGTTTTAAACACATGTTATAAATGTATGGTATAGCTATAAAAAACCTTAAATTTTGTAATTACTATCATTTGGAATAAAAATTTCTAGTGTATTTTTGCGCCTCAAATTATAAATTTTCTCCTCCGGAGGGTATTGTTCCCCCCGAACCCCTTGACTGAATTTTTAAGATCACAGAAAATTATGTAGAAATTAGGTAAAAAAACAAAACTAAAAGGTATGTTCACGCGATCACCAGGAGACGATTTTTAAGCCGTTTTTAGTATATATTTTAAAAAAATTTCGCCTCCGGCAGCTGGGGGGGACACCTCCCAGACCCCCGGCCGACACTTCGCGTCGGCTGGCGCCGCTACGCGGCAAAGGCAGGGGCGCTTCGCGCCGCTTTGACAACACTTTTTCTTCCCTCCCCCAGACTGACGCCCCCGAAATGAAATCCTGACTGCTCCACTGCACATTTTTATTAAAAAAATAAAATTTATAAGTTGCAATAAGATCTTATACTTATTTTAATTTTACACAGTTTTAAAGCATTTATAAGCTTGTTTTACGTTTTTTTACGCGTTTTAAGCTCATTTTAAGGCAGCGCGGAAATATTGGGTACACCCCCCCTCAAAATTTGGGTCTTACTGGACACCCCCCCTAAAATTTGACCCCCCGCTACCCCCCCTATACCCCCCCCCCAAAATCCGAGAGGCTGCCCACCTATGTTGGGGGAAAAAAAAAGGGATTATTGACCCCCACCCCCCAAAATTTCGGATTTTGCTGACACCCCCCTTAAATTTGGGGGTAGTCAGGGACGCCCCCCCCCCAAATTCGCCTCCCAAAGAAAAATTTTTAAGTGTTATAAAAGGACTAAAAAATTTTCCGCGCTTTGCGCAGAGTGTTTATTGCCTTATTTCCCCGTTCATTACCTTTTATTACCTTTAAATTCCCCCGCTACGTGGGCAGTTTGAATTTCCCCGCTACGCGGGCAGTTTAAATTGGCAATTTATCTTAGTTTTTCAATTGCAAATCGATTATCCCATTCAGTAGTTAAGGCATACATGTTTAATAAAACTACTATAAACACTATTATCCTTTTTTTAACGTTTTAAACACATGTTATAAATGATAAATGTATAGTATAGCTTTAAAAAACCTTAAATTTTGTAATTAGTATCATTTGGAATTAAAATTTCTAGTGTATTTTAGCGCCTCAAATTATAAATTTTCTCCTCCGGGGGGCATTGTTCCCCCCGAACCCCCCTGACTGAATTTTTAAGATCACAGAAAATTATGTAGAAATTAGGTAAAAAAACAAAAGTAAAATGTATGTTCAGGGGATCACCAGGAGACGATTTTTAAGCCGTTTTTAGTATATATTTTAAAAAAATTTCGCCTCCGGCGGCTGGGGGGACACCCCCCAGACCCCCCGGCCGACGCTTCGCGTCTCTGGCGACGCTACGCGGCGCAGGCGGCGGCGCTTCGCGCCGCTTTGACAACACTTTTTCTCCCCCCCCCCAGGACCGAAGCCCCTGAAATGAAATCCTGACTGCGCCTCTGCACATTATTATTAAAAGAATTAAAAAAATAAAATTTATAAGTTGCAATAAGGTCTTATTTTAATCTTACACAGTTTTAAAGCATTTATAAGCTTGTTTTACGTTTTTTACGCGTTTTAAGCTCATTTTACGGCAGCGCGGAAATATTGGGTACACCCCCCCTTAAAAATTGGGTCTTGCTCGACACCCCCCCCCCTAAAATTTGACCCCCCCCTATACCCCCCCAAAATCCGAGAGGCTGCCCACCTATGCGTATAACCCCCAAAATTGGGGGGGGTGTCCCAAAATTTTTTGGGGTATATTTAAAATCAAGGACGTAACCAGAGGGGTTATGGGCATACATGGACACGGGGGGGGGGGTTGGGGGTTAACCCCCCCCCCAAATTCTGAGAAGGGGGGTTTAACCCCCCCCCACACTCAGAAGTGGGGGGGAGAAAAAGTTAACCCCCCCCCAAATTTTGGAAAAATGAAGAAATAAAATGTCTCCAAAATGACTTCTAACTGCCTCTAAACTTAAGGTTTGAGGTAAAAATGCACGTTTTAAGCAATAAAAAGCTCAAAAATGCAAATAAAAGGGCTTTTTGACCTAAAATTAGCGTTTTTTACCTATTTTTCCTTCAAAATCAAAAAAACTATATGGGTAAAATGCACTCCAGAAAAAAAACGATATGGGTATTTTGCGTTTTTCGGAATTTAACCCCCCCCCTAATTTGGGGCTGAACCCCCCCCCACTCCGGACCAACTTGCTCATGTATGGTTATGGGGGTTGCAGACCTGTGCACGGTCTGGAAATGCCCCCCTTTTATTGGAGGATTTGCCCCCCCCCGTTTTATTGCCTCCCCCCCCGCTAAAAAATGAAAAAGTACCCTAAAATTATGACGCCATTTTTGACCTATGATGACGCCATCATCGCGAATTTTTTGCAGTTTTTAGCCTATTTCAATGTATTTTAAGCCATTTTAGACCTATTTTTACCTTATTTTCGCTTTTTTTTTGTCCCTTTTTTCCCTTTTCCCTTCTTTTTTCTCTTTTTTCTCCTTTTTTTCGCTTTTTTTTCTTTTACCCCTGCTTGCCCCCCCCCCCCCCGCCGTTTTATGGCCCCCCCCTGTTTAAAAAAAGTTGCCCCCCCCCATTTTGGAATTGCCCCCCCCCTTTTAAACCCCGGGGGGGGGGGCAGTGCACAGGTCTGGGGCTGTAATGTAACCCCCCCCCCACTGTTTTGGGCTGGCGAAGGTAAGAATTTGGGGGTCCCAAAAGAACAATTTAAAAAAATTTTCTCTCTCTCCGCTTAGCGCTCGACATTTGTATCTTTTTTACAACTTTTAAGTGATGTTTCTAATGAATTTTAAATTTTTTCTAATGAATGAAAATTTTTTTGTGTTGTCGCACGATTTTAAATGTTATACCTTTTTAAACCCAAAATTTTTCCAAGTTTAACTTAAAAAACAATGAAATGATGAAAACAGAAGAATTAAACTATGCATAAACTATGCTTAGTATGATATTAATTCTGTTATCTGATCATTAGAAAAAAAAAAACTCCCCCTTTCCGAAATCCTGGCTACGCCTCTGTTTCAAATACCTCATTTTTAGCGTTTTTAATACTGGGACCCCCAAAATTTCAGAGGGGGACCGGGTTAAACCCATAGGTGAGAAAGGGGGGGCAGGAGGCCCACGGTGTTTTGGGGGGGGGATGCGGTGCCACCCCCCCCCCTAAATTTTGGACCCCCCCCCTAGAAGAAAATTGGGCCCCCCTCCCGTCGAGAGGGCGGCCTGACCCCCCCTCGCAAATTCCCCTCCCCCCCGCCAATCTGGAAGATATTTTTTTATTTACGTAAAAACACGCATTTTTAGTTAAAAACAGGTTAAATACACTTTAGGCCTAAATAGCTGTTTTAATACATAAAATTCAATAGTAGATCTAAAAACACTTAAATTATTGAGTTAAAAAAATTTTGCTAAAAAATTGACCCCCCTGACCCCCTAAATTTGAAATCTCCACCCAGTAGACCCCCCCCCCTAAAAAGCCAGGGGGTCCCCCCTGGACCCCCCCCTATTTTCGCCCCGGGGTGCCCCCCCCTCGGACCCGCCAAAACCCTATGGGTCCACCCCCCTAGCCTCGACCCCCCCCTCGAAAATCCGGGGGCCTCCCCTTTCCTTTTTTCCCTGCCCCCTTCTCCCCCCCTTGGGAAATTTTTAGGTGCTTCTTTTATACTAAATTTTCTTCCAAAAATGTGAATTTTCATCACATATTCATGCTTTTACACCCTTTTTATACTAGAATATCGCTTTTTATTCAATAAAATGTAGTATTATCTTATAAAAAGAGCATTTATTAAAGTTATTAAGGTTTAAAACTCTTCAAAATTTTGCACCCTGGGTCGACCCCCCTAAAAAACTAGGGGTGTCCGGACCCCCCTAGGACCCCCCTCCTAGAATTCAAAATTCGATTTACCCCAGATAACCCCCACCCCCCCCCCCCCCCCCCAGCTTCCCCGACCGTTCTCACCTATGGTTAAACCCCCATCTCAAAATTGAGGGGGGAAGGTAGATTAATCGCCCAACCTCCCATGTGTTCATCCATGGTTTACCCCATACATCGGCAAGTTGGGGGCCCCCGCGAGTTGAGAGTGGGGTTAAACCCCCCCCCCCCGGGGGGGGGGACCGCCCCCGAGAAAAAAACCCCGCCCCCGGCAAAACAAAAAAAGCCAAAAACAAAAAAAGGCTTGACCTAAAATTAAACTACTGAGTTCGGGGAGCCCCGAACGTAGGGTTTTTGCGTTTTCTCGGATTTTCCCCCCCCCCCTATTTGGGGTTTCCCCCCCCCCCCGGACCCTGCCCTGTATGGTTTCCCCTCTGGGCGTTGGTCCGGAGTGGGGTTAAATTATTCAAAAAATACCCATATCGTTTTTTTTTCTGGAGTGCATTTTAGCCATATCGTTTTTGATTTTGAAGGAAAGGGTAAAAAAACGCTAATTTTAGGTTAAAAAGCCGTTTTTATTGCATTTTTGAGCTTTTTATTGTTTAAAAAATTCATTTTGACCTCAAAACTTAAGTTTGGAGGCAGTTAGAAGTCATTTTAGAGACATTTTTTTCTTTATTTTTCCAAAATTGGGGGGTTAACCTTTTCTCCCCCCCACTTCTGAGTGGGGGGGAGTTAAACCCCCCTTCTCAGAATTTGGGGGGTTAACCCCCCGTGCTCATGTATGGTTTACCCCCCCCCCAAATTTTGGAAAAATGAAGAAAAAATGTGTTTAAAATGACTTTAAACTGGTTCCAAAGTTAAGTTTTGAGGTCAAAATGAGTGTTTTAAGCAATAAAAAGCTCAAAAATGCAATAAAAAGGGTTTTTAACCTTTTTTATTTTTAAATTTTTTTATTTTCGACGCATAATATCACAACAAATAACAATAAAACATACAATAAAACATATCACAACGAACAAAACAAACTAAAAAAAAGTTAAATAGCAACTTTATACATTTATTTATTCAGCCCTGTGCACTGTCTGGAAATGCCTTTTTTTTTCTTTCTTTGTCCTTTGTTTCAATATTAATTTCCAGCGCTTGGGAAGAGCTGCTTTGATTTGATTTAGTTTAGTCTAATGATATTCATATGTTTTAAGGTAGAACTTCACAGTTTTGAACACTTGGACTACAAGTCGCATATCATCGTAAATATTAATTTTTGGCCCATACAAGTGCTGTGCTATAAAAAGTTAAGACTCTGTGCTATCCAGTGGTTATAAAAACATCACCGAAAAGTTTGTCCAGTTCGCAACAGATGTCCATGAATTCTACCTCTGAAAACCATAATAAGACCTTTAAAAAAATTGATTCGTTATTTTTGGGCGCAATTTTATAATAAATTAGGGTAATATAGGGGGCAACTTTCAGAGGTAGTTTGGGTTCAAAATAATCTAAGGATTTTTTTTTAAATTGCAAAAAAAACTTTTTTTACAAAAATATATAGTAAAAAAATCCTGAAGTCCTTTTTTAATCGTGTATCAGGGACGTAGCCAGGGGGCGGCCGCCCCCGGGGGGGCCGCTCTCCCCGAAACAGGAGGAAAAATAAGGATAGTGGTTGGGCGGGGGGGGCGGCCGCGCCCCCCCCCCCACCGAAACGGTCGCCAGATAGTAAAATTTGGGGGTTTTCAGAGGCTAAAAATTCAAAATTTTCTAGCGCCTCGCTAATCGCTCGGCGCCAAACTTTAAAATAATTTTAGTACCCCAATGGAGCCCTAAAAACCAAAAATTTGTTCCGCTTCGCTTCGCTCAGCGGTCACTTTCTATAGTATACATGTATAATACATACATATATATCTTGTTATTTATGTTGCCTGATGCTAATGTTATTTTAAAGTTAGTACAATAATTTTTATAAGTAAATAAGTACTACACAGAAAGCAAAACAAACAATCATATTGGTTGATTTATGTACCTCCCCCCTCCTAAATTTTCCTGCTGCTTATAGCATTGGCTCGGATTTTTTTCATATAGGTAGGTACCCTAGAAAACATGGAGCAGAGATGCTGCTCATGTGCTTTGGTTTATAATGTGGGTTTAGCCAAGGGGTCTGAAACTAACGTCTCTAAATTCCTTTTTTGTAAAATCCAGGCTCTGTCAATGTGTGCTTATGTAATTTTTAACTAAGAAAACATGTTTTTACCGCTAAAAACATTGGATAATAGGTTATTAGGCTAAAAACAGTGTATTATACAGCTTTATCTACGTTTATCCCTGCTTTTTTAACGTTTTCAAAAATTAAGGGGGGCTCCGCCCCCCCCCCCCAAAAAATTTCGAGGGGGGACGGAGCCCCCCCCCCAAATTTTTTTTTGTACTACAATCCGCCCCTCCCCAAAATGAAACTCTGGCTACGTCCCTGTCGTTAAAAAAAAAGTAAAGCCTTATCTACCTGGTGAGCCGGTTCGGGAGGCTAGGAGTTACCGGGTAAATTGAATTTTGAATTCTCAGAGGGGGTAAATTGCAATTTTGAATTCCCCCCCCTAGAGCCAAAATTTAGACCCCCTCCCCCTTTCGAAAAAATCCGGGCCCCCCCGTCCGCCTACCCCCCCCCCCTACGAGGCTGACCCCCTTCCCCCCTTTTTTCCCCCCTTTCAACCAATTTGGAAGTATATATTATTATTTTCTGTCAAAAACACGGTTTTTTTAGTTAAAAACAGTGTTTAAATACACTTTTTAGGTCTAAATAACCTGTTTTAATGCATAAAATTCAATATTAGACCTAAAACACTTAAATTATTGATTTAAAAAAACTTTTTTAAAAAATCGGACTCCCCCCTAGCGGACCCGACCAAAAACACCTATGAATGAAAGTGCTTTACTTATAATTTTATAGTCTACGTTTAATAAAGTAAGAGGTAGAGGTCTCCAGTTTGGTATTACCAAGAATATATAACACAAGAAAATGTCCAACTGTACACTAAATTTTTGACCAAAATTTTGCGAGAAAAGTCGCACTTTCAAACTTGTGTGCGACTTTTCTCGCAAAAATTCGCCATTTTCTGCAGGTTTTCCCGCGCTGCGATTTTTTACATAGTGTTAGTTTTCTCGCAGTGGGGACTGCGACTTTTTTTGCACTCTATGCTGCTTTATTCGCACTGCGAGTGCGAGTCCGGCTGCACAACAACAAAAAAATAAAAACAAAGCGGAGCGAAAATTTTGTGTTTAAATGAGTAAAAGTCGTTTTTTTTTTACCTTAAGATGATAAAACTTTTTAGTTTTAATAAAATAAAGTAACTTTCCAACGTTTTAAAATTAAATAAAACAAGTTTCGAAGTTTTTTACTCCATTGAAAATGACTACCAGCGTCTGTATTTTTTTTGTTGCGCAGCCAGGCTCGCAGTGCGAATAAAGCAGCATAGAGTGCAAAAGTCCCCACTGCGAGAAAACTAACACTGTGTTAAAAATCGTAGCGCAGAAAAACTAGTAGAAAATGGCGAATTTTTGCGAGAAAATTTGCACACAAATTCAAAAGTGCGACTTTTCTCGCAAAATTTTGGTCAAAAATTTAGTCTACATCGGACATTCTCTTGTGTTATATATTCTTGGTATTACTAACAAATTTTGAATGTGTTTTGGTACCCCCTCCAGAGCGCCCTTCCCCGAAATGAAATCTTGGGCACGCCACTGCAGGTGGGGTCTGGTTTCCAAAGCAAAACAGTTTTAAACCGTAATAATACAAAACTCTAAAGAATTTTATAAAAAATGTTTAACCCTTTTAGCTTATAAGTTAAAACTAACAAAATTAAATTGTCAAACGACTATAAAGATAAATAAATAATAGAATAGCCTAAGAATGCATGCATGACGCGGACTATGCATTTTAATTTTGGGCATTTACTCAGAATATCAAAATGCATCTTAAAAAAGGTTGTCCATCATCAGTTCTGTGCCTTTTTTAAGTATGGGACAAAGACACTGTAATTTACTGCTACTATACTGTTTACTCAGATATGAACTAAATATTAAAAAGAGCAATTAATAAAATTTTTATTTAATAAAATTGAAAAGCAAAATTTTTTAATCTTTTGATTTAAAAATTTTTTTTTCCCCGTTTGAAAAAAGTTTAGTGACCCACATGCGTCTTTGTCTTGCGGCATAAATTAAAAAAACTCTTACTGAACAATCAGGATTAGGGCCGGACCGGGATTTTTTGGTCCGGCCAGACCGGACCAGACCAGATCATAGTAATAATTTAATATGTATATTTTTGATACATATATGTAGATATAATTTATAATATATCATTTTGAAGAGGTTTCAAGTCTATAAACAAAACTTTAACCAAAATAGCTAATTAAAAATTTACTAAAATCAAGGCAAAATATTGGAAACAATACAATATGCCAGCAAAACAAAATAGCAATAATGAAACAACAAAAAGCTAATAATAATCAATGTAACAGAAGCCAATAAAAGCATATTCAGTCTTGAAGACAAGACAACTAATAATATTCAAACTTTGTAATTCAGAGATTTTAAGTTGTATTTCAAAAATACCAGCTTTTCCACATTCTCTGGCTTTAAGGATGCTCTGTCACCTTCTAAAATCAATTGAGCCACTTCAAAAGATCTCTCACTTGCCACAGAGGCGCAAGGTGTTGACAGATACTTTTTTGGCATCTAAATAAGTGATGGGAGCATTTTCTGGAAATGGAGTCTGCCTCTGGAAGATATCAGATATTTTCATTTGCTTTTTAGTTGCAGGTTCCTCCAAATCTTCCAAAATGTACAGACTTTCCTTCTCTGTAGCTTTCACTTTCTTTTCCTTTTCCTTCAATTTCTTCAATTCTTGCGGACTCTTGTATTCCCTGGGATGGGGGTTTGAAGATGACGCCATAATGGACTGGTACTATAAGGTTTGACAATTGACAATTTCACACTTGACAAATGGCCTTTGACTCATCCTCAGGCTTTACCTTGAAATGTTTCCAAACCATTCCCATTACACTCATCTTTCTTTCTTGCCTTTAACTACAATTAAAATTTATGTATGTATTTAACAACCTTTAAAGACAAAAACCATAAACACGCCAACACAATGAAGAAATAGATTAGCACAGCAAGAATAATGAAACACAGATTATAAACACTAATTATCATAAAGCAAAGCCAGGAAAAACAAATTTGTACATTGATGGGGAGTATTAAAGGTTACACCGAGAGGATAAGAGTAAAAAAAGAATATAAGAAAAGAATAAAAGAATACCTAGTGAGATAAATTATAGTAAGTACAAGTGACATATTTAACGAAACTGCCATCCAAACTGAATAAATCAAGTAAGTAGGAAGCATCTAAAGATTCTGAAAGACAGAATACATACATGTGTGATATTTTGTGATACAAAACAAAGGTTGTGATAAAAAGCATAAGTGAGGATCTTAAATAAAAGTTTAAATCATAAAAACAAAAGATTTAAGCTTATAATCACCAAAACAATTAATAAAATCAACAAAGCTGTAATAAAATATAAAAAAAGAATTTAAAATAAGATAAAATATATTTATAACAAATAATATGTAAAACCATTCAAAAAAAGAAAAAGTCCAGCAAAAAAGTCTGGCAAAATAAAAAAGTCCACACCGGACCGGACCAAAAATGGCTGGATATCCGGCCTCAGTAACCGGACCAAATATCTGGTCGGGCCCTAATCAGGATTAGCTAAAGTTCTTTTCTTATTCATAATCTGGAATTAGATAGGTTAATTAAATCAAAAAATAAACTATAACAAATCTTAAATAGCTAAACTTCTTAATAAATTTTTTTTTTATATTTTAACTAAACATTTTAACTCCTAATTAAAAAGTTAAAAAATAATTCTTACTTTGAAACATCAATAATAAAATTAAATTAAGTCACAAAATAAGTCCAAATTAAAATAAGTAAATATTAATACATATTTTATATTAAGAAGGCGAAATATAAAATCTATTTGAAAACATAAATCATAAGGAAATAACAAATAATTATTGGTTTACTAACATTTCATTTCTAAGAAAGGGAAAATATGCAAACTTTTATTTTCTTTTATTTCAAATATTATTCATAACGCTAACTAATTTTTAGGATATTTATTTATACATGAACTATAATTACTTTAATAATTGTTCTTTTTATTGGATAATCATAGGTGAGAACGGTCGGGGAAGCTAGGGGGTGGTTACCCGGGGTAAATCGAATTTTTAATTCCATGAAGGGGGTTCGGACCCCCCTAGCTTTTTAGGGGAGGTCGACCCGGGGTGCGAAATTTTGAAATCTAGAAGGGAGTCAGGTGGGGTCTGGTGTCCAAAGAAGAAGCACCTACTCTTGG
>JASAMX010004295.1:0-26356 GCA_030248175.1 Microlaimidae sp. YZB2_3 | reverse complement strand
ATGCATGCATAGTATTTTTTACTTTTACAGTTAAGATTAAATTTCCTCAATTATCAAATTATTTAGCTTATAATATTGTAATATAAAAAAAGATCGCTATTGGGAAATAATTTTTTGAATTGTATCTAATTTAATTTTTAGTTCCGTTGCCCTTTTTTTTTCCTTTTTTTAAATCTTGATTGTTAAATTAATAGTAAATCCCAAGAAAACTGTTAAAATATATTTTTTTTAAAATTTACTGCAGTATCGAGTCAATAATTATATGACGTTAATTCTTCAGATTTTAAGATTTTAGAAATATAATTAATCACAAAATTATGTGAAACAATAAAATCATAACTAGGGATGGATCATTGCAGAATTTTTGCTGGTGCCGGGCCTGGAACCAGGGTCGGGGTAGCGAAATTTGGATTTGAAGGGCCGGCGCCGGGGCCAGGGCAGGCTAAAAATTTAGCAGAATTTTTAATTTTATTTAAAAACTCTAATTTTTCACTGTAAATTATTTGTTTTAAGTAATTGATAGTCACAATGTAAAATTTAAGCACTTTTTTAAGCAGAAAAGCTTATTTTTTTAATACAAAAGGTTTTTTTAAGCAGAACAAAAAAAAGTCATTTCAAAATTTCGATTTTTTAAACCTCAGATTATTATTTTAATTACAAAGTTAAATATAGACACCTTGCACTAAAACTTAAAATAGATATAAGATATAGAACGCACTAGCATTGCTGACTGTACGAAAAATATTTTTTTAAAAGACGAAAGGTGAAAGATGAAACCTTGGGATCTTTAATAATTAAAAAGCAAATATTTTCACACATCGATGTAATTCTGTTATTGAATGGGCCTTTTTTGATTTTTTGTAAAAATATAACCTTTTGCTCCGAAATCCTGTAATAATCTTTTGTTGAAATATATAACAAAGCCAAACATAAGGCTTTTTATAGAACATTTTTTTACTATGAAAATTTTAGTGCAAAAATATATAAAAAAACGCATAGTAATAAAATTGCGTTTAGAATTTAAAAAATTAAATGCTTGTAAATTCCGTAAATTCCTCAGTTAAGTACGTATTTTTTAATTAATAAAATAAGAAGAAATCAAATGCGTTTATTAATTTATAATCACAAAAATCTTTATGAAATAGGCCCCTGTACTGTTTATTGAACGGTTTTTCGCTTTTCATGTTTCACAAACAATGAGATAACAATCTCAGGATTTTTTTTGAAAAAACACTAATATTTAAAGAAATCATTCGATACAATCAAAATAAAACAGGGTGTAAAAATAAAGATAAAAATACGACTCTTTTTTCTTTTTTCTTTTTTTTATATTTTGATAACAAAACTTTTTGCAGCGAAGATGGTATTGTTCCTAAATAACTGTAATGTTTATTGAATGGTTTTTGCTTGCCACGTTTAAAAAGCAAAGAGGTAACAATCTTAGGGAATTTTTTTATCAAGAAAACACTAATATTTCTAAATACAATTCATTAAAATCAAAATAAATCAGGGTGTAAAAATAATGTTAAAAAAACCACGCGTGTTCATTTTTTTATAATTTTTATAACAAAACTCCTCGGAGCAAAAAAACATTGTTCCTAGATAAAATGCCCGAAAATATCCCTATTTCAACCGTTTTTAAATGGTCTAAAGATATTTGAACGAAAAAAAGTTACAAGGTTTTGGAGCGCAGGACAAACTTTTGCCAAAAAACAGTCAAAATCCAAGGTAAAAAATTTTTTACTGCATTTTTATAAGTGTTTACTCCATCACAGATTTTTTTAGTAGAAAATTTAATTTTTTAAAATGAAAGTGAAAACCATGGTAAAAACAAAAGTAATTTATCAAAAAATGTTTAACTCTTGTGTAAAGAGTGACTGACGTCAATTTAAGCCGTTTAATAAAATGCTTTTCAAATATTTCTAATGACACATCTCTTTGAGTTAGTGCATTTGCATAATTATGGCGTGATAATGACGTGATGGCGTGATGCTTTATTAACTCTCGTAAATTAAAGTCGATGTATATATTTACGTGAGTTTAGATAAACTTAGTTGTTCCATTAAAACATATTAAATTAAAACATGCTCTTTTATTATAACTGGCGTTAAATCACAAAGAATATGACTTTGAAGTAAAAATACCATTTAATTGGACTGAAGTTATGTTGTTATAATGGAATCTTCTACCGAAGCTTTTTATTCGGGAGTTATACATCTTTTGTAAGAGTATATGATATTTTTTTATAGGGTCAAACTCACAATTAAGCTAATTAGCTTGGGCTTCTTGTGAGAATGAGTTTTATCCTGAGATTTATTGTGAGCTTAAGCTTGAGCTTGAGCTTAGTACCTACAATTAAATATATGTAAGTATTGGTGTTGAGCATTTGTGAGCAGCTCAATGCATCCCTCCCTACTCTTTACCGCAGTTTTCAGTAAAATTTTTAGTAATTTCAACAAAAAGTAGATTTCCTATGGGTTTGTGTAAAATAAGTGTCAAGAGAAAGTCTTTCAAGCCGCTAACGGGCTAAACACCATTTACATAGACCAAATAACTTATTAAAATAAAAATTTATGCATAAAAATAAACTTATTAAAATAAAAATTTATGCATAAAAATAGTAAAACACTTTGAAACGGAGCTTTGGAGCTCCGAAAACGGTGTTTTACTCCAGTTAAAAATTACTTTTACTACATTTTTACTCTTATTTTTACTTTTAAAAAATAAGCGTTTTATTTTTTCTTTTATTTTACTTAAATCAATTTTCAACCGTTACTTTTACTTTTCTTAAACTAAAATATCACAAATTATTTTTACCCTATTTTACTTAAATTAAATTTTTTTATATTTTTTTTACTTTTAATTAAAATAATCAAAAATCATTACTTTTCACAAAACTAAAGAACAATTCTATTAGAATGAAAATAGGTAGGTAGCAAAGTAATCACTCGTTCTTTGAGAAAATATCACGTGGGAAGAAACACCTGACGCAACTGAATAATAATTGGTTACATCACCACTGAAAACTTTTTTTATTATTTTTATTTCCGCGCGTTAGATTTTTTTATTTTTTCCTTTTATTTTTTATTGCAGCCTGAAGGATTTTAAGTATAGTGTATAGACTTGGGATGCATTGAGCTGTTTACAAATGCTCAATACCAATTAGTACTCACATATATTTAATTGTGAGTACTAAGCTAAAGCTCAAACTTAAAATAAATCTCAGGCTCAAGCTCAAGCTCACAATTAGCCCAGGCTAATTAGTTTAATTGTGAGCTTGACAATAAAAAATATTATACTTTACCAAAAAATGTTTAAATTTTGATTAAGAAGCCTTATTAGATAGAATATGCCATTATAACAAAATTATTTGATTTCATTTAAATGGCATTTTTATTTTAAAGTCATATTCTTATGTTAATTAACGCCAGTTGTAATAAAGAGCATGTTGTAATTTAATAATGGAACAATTCAATTTGTCTAAATTTACGTAAATAAATAAATCTATTTAAATTCATGCGAATTAATAAAAAATGTCATTATTATGGCATAACTAAAAGAAATATGCCATTTTAAAGACTATTCAAAAGGCATTTGTTTAATGGCTTATATGGACGCCACTCTTTATAAAGGACTTAAAGATTTTTTGATAAATTATATATGTTTTATCCATTGTTTTATCCGTTGGTTTTGTACTTTCATTTAAAAACACTGAATTTTCTATGAAAAGAATGTATTTTAGAATAAACACTAAAAATGCAGTAAAAAGTTTTTGTCTTCGATTTTGACTGTTTTTTGCAAAGTTTTATTCTGTGTTCCAAAGCTTGTAACAGTTGTTTTACCTTTAGCCCATTTAAAAGTGGTTAAAATAAGGATTTTTCTGTCATTTTTTTAGGAACAATGCCATCTTCGCTGCAAAAATTTTTGTTATGAAAATATAAAAAAAAACCGGTGTGCAGGTTCCTGCACACCGGTGTGCAAGTTTCTGCACACCGGTGTGCAAGTTGCTGCACACCGGTGTGCAGATGCAAGTTCCTACAAGCCAGTTTAAAATTAATATTAAATTAAAAAATGTTAAAAAACTAATCAAAATAATTATAATGATCGTCAAATCACTCAATAAACTAATGGATACTAAACTACATAAAAACAGTAAAAAACTACTGAAAAAATGGTTTTACAGAAAAAGGATAAAAAACTTTTTAAAAACCTTGCTTGAAATTGATAAAAATGCCGCAGATTTTACGATTGTAAACTAATTAAATTTTGGGACCAGATCATGCGCACGAATCCTTTTGTTAACCTTTTTTTATCCTTTTAAGAACTTAATACTTTTATTTTTACACAGATTACAAAAACTATGAATTATTATTTTCTAACAGATCTTCTTCAAATTAATGTAAGTCTTTTATAAAATAATTTAAATGGAATTCCATGTACATTGTTATGGCGCTGTGTTTAAGACGTCAGACTACAAATTTTACAAAGTTCGAATCCAGTTTACTGACAATTTTTGTCAGTAAACTGATTTGTTTAAAATTTAGTTATTTTTTTTTCTGAATTCGTTTATTTGTTATATAATATAATGCATGACCGTAGTCAGAATTATAGAAACGCGATCCAAACCTAATAAAAAATTGAAGAATTGGTGATAAATAGACTCTTAAACATAAAGAAAATTGAATTAACTTAGGTTAATTAGATTTTTAGCTCTTTAGTTTGCAATTAGATTATAAAATAAAGTGATTTCTGATCAAAGACTAATCGGCTATCAAACAAAAAAAAAGCTTCTTTTACATCCTCGAAATTTGTACTCTTGTGGACCCAAGAAAGGGGGGGTTACGACGACTTAGATTGGCTACGCTCATGAAATGTGATAATAATAAAGTGTGTATTTAAACAATAAAGTTTTATTCATATTGTAAAGTAGCAACAAAAGAATACAAAGAGGCAAATGCAATGGGTATAATTTGAAAGTTTTAAATAGTTTAACATATTACTGTTGTAGTGCTCAAAAATAAAAATTTTAATTAGAAAATGAAAAAAAAAGTTATTAAATTATTTTGCTTCGGCATTAAAGAAATACATGGAATCGCTTAAAGGTGCGGACTGGGTCAAACTTTTTGTCTTTGATTTTTATTATTTTTTGTGACAATCTTACCCCTGCTCCCAATAGCTCACAAATTTTTTTTCATCAAAATATCTTCAGTGGTTCAGTAGATATGACCCCCCAAATGGACAATTCTGGTATTAAAATTTAAATTACAAAATACGCATTTAAAGAAAGCGGCTATTTTTTACTTTTTTTGATACCTTGATTGTTAAAATTGGTGTATTTGTCAAAATATTACGTTTCCCGAACAAAAAACCCCGCGATTTTTTCGCTAAAAACACCAAACGACGGCAGTGGTTTGATGAAGTATCCACAGCATATTTGCCTAAACTTCGCATTTTTAGCAAAAAAATCGCGGGTTGTTTGTACGAGAAACGCAATATCTTCACAAATACTGCACTAATCTTAACGATCAATGTAGCAAATTAAAGTAAAAAGTAGCCGTTTTTTTGATTGTATTTTTTGTAATTGAAATTTTAAAACCCATTCAGAAATCTTTCAAGTAGAGAGGCAAAAACTACATTTTTTAAGAGTCATATCTTCTAAACCACTGGAGATATTTTGATAAAAAAATATTTGTGGGCTATTGGAAGCAGGGGTGAGGTTTTCAAAAAATAATCAGACTCAAAGACAAAAGGTTTGACTCGGTACCGCACCTTTAACGTTTCTCCTGACGTGGCAAAAGCTAAAATTTTGCTTCGTTAGTTGATGAGAGTAAATTATGAAGGAATGTTTTATGAAGAAAATTACACGTGTAATTTAAAAAATGCTTTTTTATATCTGGAATTGACGTCCGTGGGTATTTTTGGTGAATATTGGCTCCATTGCACCGTGCAGAGCTGCATATTTAAAAACTCTCTTAGTAATACTTCTCTTCTTCCTATTAATTTAATATGGGTGTTGGTTGTTTCCCTCCCAGTTTTGCCCCCAGATTTGCCCCCAGTTTCACCCCCAGTTTTTTATTTACAAATATTAAAACTTAAGGAAAGTAGTAAGAAAGCTTCATGGCCTGAAAAGTATAAATAGTAATAAAAATTGTAACTATATTCAATTGAAACGAAATTATTAAAGCATGCAAATGGGGTTATTTCCACTTACATTCCATAGAGGAGATCTCCTTTTGTTGGCGTTCAACCGAAGTTGGGCGACACTCTGCATGTGTGTATGCAATCGTATGCTATATAAGAGAAAACGAAACACTGTTTCTTATTCTGAATCATTGGTTAAGTTTTGCACATCACGCAATGGGGACACAAAGTGAACGCAGTACGTTATATGATGTAATATAATTAATTATAAATAGTTTGGTAACAAAATTGATAATTTTATAATTACATTAAACCAATCATTATTAAGGACTAGCGTTTGTTCATATGTTATTTTACAAGGTTTTAATTAATTATTTATTAATTTCCACTGAATTGGGGTATAAAAACTTTTAGCGTTAGTCCTGTGGTTATTGCCTCTTTGTCAGAAATCTAAATATTACTTCCTGGGGGTTCGGTTCTCCATGACTGAAAAAATAAGTTAATATTCCTTTATTTTTTTTAACAGTAATAATTTTTTTGCCAAAAAAAACTTAATTCATTAGGGTAGGCGACTTAATTTCGGTCGGGCCTTAATTTCAGCCACCAATTTAGGGTGTAAAAAATTGGCTTACATTTAAAACACAAAAGAACTAGAACAAAAGTAACTGAATAAATGTTGAATAAAGTGTTTCGGCAAAAGTTTTTTTATTTGTGCTATTCTACAATATCAACATTTTCATACAAAAAGTGATTTTTTTGTGATTTTCTTAATTTTTGCTGTTTTTTCTTAAAGCTTTTGACATAATTATTTAAAGTGTTGCTAATAACTATTAAAGTTTGCAAACGGAAAAAAATTAAGTTATATTTACCAAGAAAAATACCTAAGGATAATTTTGCAAGCTTTAAAAATTTTTATTGTTCATTTTGGCAATATTTTTAGCCAGTTTTTTCTAGGTGGCTGAAGTTAAAGGCTCGCGCGTTAATTTAGGCCACTATAAAAAAAACTTTAAACTTCCACTGATCTTTGTGTGTAACAGGAATCTTAAAATTTTGCACTGGATTAACAAAAATAGCTATCGTTTGATTTTTAGAACAAATTTTGGGCCGATTGAAAAAACCAGAAAAAACTTATTCAAAAAAAGTGGCCGAAATTAAGTCAGCTACCCTATTCTGTTTAAAACAATACTATTTTTTTATTTTTCAAAAAAAAAAGAAAATTGAAACTAAAAAAAAATTTCAAACATATGTGCTGTTGTTTCATTAAAACAATTACTTTTGTTAAAAATATTGACTCTTAGTGACAAACAAAAGCACACCTAAAATAGATCTATGAAATTAAAAAAAAAACTTCGAAATTGTTATCATTAATCCATACCCTCATGACTTTTGATCCTCATTTCTTAGAAATGTTTGCGATTTGTGAAATATGATCCAAACCAATTTTTGCCCATATTGGCGCGTCCACCATCATTAAATGATACCAATAAAATACACGTCAAAATTACAATAAAATACCATACTAAAAATATTCAATTTTTGATTTTCGATTTAGCGTATCCTGAATAATGCACACTTTTTTAAACAAAAAAAACTTAATTAAATTAATAAAAATAAAACAAGTAACAATAACACGACATCTTTTAGGGAGATTCGAACCTAGTTATTTCTGTAGTGAAGAGATCAAGTCCAACGCTCTAATCACTGGACTACTGCGCGTTCAGGGTCCATGGCCTTAAAATGTATATTTAAATAAGATGGTTCAGTCTGTAGTTTTTTGGCGTCAAATTAAAAAAATTAAAAAAATTGATTAATGTACAGATTTTAAAGAAAGTTTGGAATTATTTAGATATAAGCCTGAACAATACTTTGGATTGTATTCAATTAAAAAACTAAGTCAGGATTTATTTATTTGCATTTTTTTTAAAATTTTTTTCCGATTTTTTTTTAATTTTTTTAAAATTTTTAATGCCGTTTTAGTTCAAATTACCAATAAAATTTGTACCCCATTTCTTATTAACTTTCCATAGAATTTTAGCAAAAACTGTACTTTTTAAATTTAAAAAAATATTATGAATTATATAAAACTATAAAGAATTAAAAAAAACTTCTGCGGTTTTATTTGTTTTTTTAAACGTCCTAACCGCACAATTTTAAATGCTTCTTTTATGTCTGCAAACTAATTTTTGACGTCAGCCAGGTATAATTCAACCATAAGTGCTTTTATCGTGCGGTTTAAATTTTCGGTATTAAAATAATATTTTTGGTAGGAAAATTAGATTGTCCTGTTAAAATAGTTCATAAACCTTTAGATAAAATATGTAAGCTTTGTAACCTGGCTTAGGCTTAGGCTAATGGATATTAAAATTTAAATTACAAAATATAAACTAAAAGAAAGCAGCTATTTTCTACTTTAATTTGATATCTTAATCGTTAAGATTGGTGCAGTATTTGTCGAGATATTGCGTTTTCCTTACAAAAAAATGCGATTTTTTTGTTAAAAACACCATACGACGGCAGTGATGTTATGAAGTTTGCCCAAACTATTTTTCTTCACATCTTTTTTTAGTGAAAAAATCCAGGGTTTTCTTGTACGATAAACGCAATATCTCGACAAATACTGCACAAATTTTAACGATCAAGGCATCAAATTAAAGTAGAAACTAGCCGCTTTCTTTAAGTGCATCATTTTTAAATTAAATCATTATATCCATTTGAAAATTTTTCACGTACATAATTGTCGAAAAATGCCATTTTTAGGGGGTCATAACTCCTGAACCACTGGAGATATTTTGTTGAAAAAATTTTCTGGGCTATTGGGGGCAGGAGTAACGTTTTTACAAAAAATAATTAAAATCGAAAACAAAAAATTTGACTCCGCACCGCACCTTTAAGGAGCGGAGCTTCAGAGCTCTGAAACTCTCTCTTAAATAGTAGAATAATATTGGAGGGTAATATTGGAGGTTAGGAAAATTAGTAGTTTATATCAGGAATGTTCTGAAACAGAGCGAATCACCGCTTTCAAGAGCTGTGGACCAACCCCTGGAGCTTCAGAGCTCTTCATTCAATTGCTTAACTAATTTATTGCATACTTCGGAGTAATGTAATAAATTATTTTTTAAATTTTTTTTGTAAGCTACATTTTTTTCAAATTTTTAAAAATAGCCCTAAAATTGTGTATATAATAATTTAAAAAAATAATTCCTCATTAAGGGGCGGAGCTCCTGAGCTTCGAGGCTCCCTTCGTTTAAAATATCCGCAGTATGATATTATAGGATAAGGACATTACTTTGCAGCGGAGCAGAGTTCCGTTTTTAGGAGCTTTGGTACAACTCCCCGAGTTCCGGAGCTCCGGGGGTTTAATGAATATTTAAAATGATGATAATGTCCTAAATGATTTTATTTTTTTTTGTAAATTAAATCTTTTTTAAAACTATTTAAAACAATAAAAATAATCCTAAAAATAGAGATACAACAATTTTAAAATGCCTCATTATATCACAAATACATTTCGTTTTAAATGCAACAATTTTCTTAAATGTCAAAAATAAAGTGTAATTTTCATAAAAAATATATAAAAATAACAAAATATGTTTTGAGTATAACTTCGTGACTTACGCTTTTTTCTATGCTTATGCTTTTTTCTATTTTATTCTCAAATTATTGTTAAATAATATGATTTGAAGTTCTAAACTTTAAAGTTTTCCAGGAAGACGGTAAATTAGGCTAATGAAAGGTTGCGTTTGCGCATTTGTATGGTTGTTTTTGTTTTGTTATGTGCATTTGAGTTGGTTTAGTTCTTTCACAGCAAGGCCCAAGCCTACAGGCCTTCTGTTCTTTCATGCTTTATCAACATTCATAAATCAGGGGTTTCAGTAAGAACCGAATGGAGGCCATAGTGTGTTCGTTCAAGTTCTTTCAAGCTATATAAATATTTATACAACAGGGGTTCCAGTGAGCATCGAATGGAAGCCGGTGTACAAATGGAGATCTTTTACCGTCACCTACGCGGAAATAATTCACATTTACGCAAGAAAAATAACCTTTTTAAAAATCATTTGATTAGTATTAAAAATTAAAAGAAAATACTGCAGATAGTTTTTGTAGTTTTTTGATGAACAAATTTAAACAAATAAAACATTTTAAAAGGTGTTTTTTAAATTTTAAAACTGGGGGCAAAACTAGGGCCAAACAAGGGGCAAAACTGGGGTAGGAAATATCCAACACATATTTAATATGTTATCTTTGGGTTGTGTGAAAAACTATACTATACATTTTGTTCATTTTTCGCAAATAGGGTAAACAAAAAGCCCATTCATGCGCAAGAGTATATGTGATAGTGTCCCACTCTTCAATATCATGCTCCAGAGCTCCGGCCATTTAAAGCGGAGAAAGCTACAGAGCTCTGCGGATCTCCCCCTTTAATGAGGGATTTTAAAAAAATAAGCCTGAAATACAATAGAAGAGTTACTCTATCAACATTTTTAGGACTATTTTTTTCGTTTTAAATAAGTTTTGAAAACAATTTCGTTTACAAATAATATGACAAAATAACCAATTGTATCACCCAAAAGGCGAGGTATTTGAAAACGAGATGTAAATTACGAGATGCTAAAAGATGTAGTGTAAAACACAGAATTTCCGAACAACAATGATGTGGACAGGTTTTGGTTACGCAGATTAATGGTATTTTTTTAAACGTTTTTGTGGTGTGTTAAATATTAATTAAGCCAAAAATGAAATAAATGTTTTATGTCAAAATGTGATATTTTATGTGAAAATTTCCACAAAATACCAGCTAAAGTTCCCCATAACAGAAAACAGTTCAAATTAAATATATATGTTTTTTAATTGGGCCTATTCTTTTAGCCACATTTTTTAAAACTGATGTTTAGAAACTTACACACCGGTGTGCAGGCTTCTGCACACCGGTGTGCAGAAACTTGCACACCGGTGTGCAGAAACTTGCACACCGGTGTGCAGAAACTTGCACATTAGTGTGCCGGAACTTGCATACAGTATTCAAGTTTTGCGTCATTTTGGAACCAGCATACTAGCAAAACTTAGTATTGAGTGGTACATTATTCTCTATATATATTATGTATACTTGATAATTCTTATTAATTATTTTATTAACAAGAACGTATTACTCGAATTATTTTTTTGGAATTAAAATATTAAGTAATTTTGTTTTATCGCAGTCGCAACACTCCCAATGGAGCAAAAAAAAGTGAAAAAAATTACTAATAATTAGAATGAAAATAGTTCGATTGGTATCAGTGTATTACCAGGTAAATTAAAATTTTCAATTTTCAACCTCGTCATTTGGATTCAATTACTTCTTAAGCTGAATGGGAGCTTTAACTGGTGCGGCAAGTTTAATTTGCTAGAATAGGAACTGGTATCGTGGTCCTTTGGCATCGTATCTTTTGGTATTGCTATTGGCAGTATGCATAAGTTTTGAATTTAATTTCTTTTCATTTGCGTTTAAAAACTGTTTTTCAGTCCCAAATTTTTCAAGGTGTTTAGTTTCTAAAAAATACAGCACGTTCAATGGGCGTTAAAGTTTACGTTGATTTGGAAGAAGAATTTCTGCTGCTCTTGTGGTACCATTGGAATCAGAACTATGTCTAAAACTGAAAACCTTGGCCAACTTCCAAATGAAACATGGGGCTTCATCTATTAAAATTACTGTTTGGCTGATTTTGGGAGTCTCAGTACAAACTATTTGTCATTGCATATTATGAGCTTGCATTTTTTACAAAGACTTTCGAGTATTGGGGGGGGCATTGCCAGGAAATTTCAGCTTAGCCGCGCCTTAGTTTTAGTACTAAAGGTTTAAAAGTCTTTTAGCCTTTGCTTCAGTACTAAGCCTAAAAAAGACTTAATACTAAAGAACTTTAGCCTTACGTTTGCAAAACCGAGAAATATGGACATGTTTGCAAATTTTAAAAATTATACTTTTTTAAGGTTATCATTCACATTACACTGTTAAGTTTACAGTAAAAAGCTCAATATTAAAGATATTCACAAAACGCTTTTAGAGTTGTCTTGAGAGTTATAAATTAAAAAAAAATGTTTGCTTCAAACATGATGTAAAGAGAAATTTTATTAAAACACGTTTATTCCAACGTTTTGATCATATAAAACAGATCATTATCAGGTATCTAAAAGTATAACAGAAGTAACACGATGAAATAATAAGTCAAATCTAAATTTTCAGAAATAATTAGTGAAAAATGCTTAATATAACGCTTAATGAGTTACTGTTTTAAAATAGCGGTGTGCCAATGGGCAGCCCTATCTCTTTTTCTATTGGTGATATATACTTAGGTATTTTAAAAGGTATTTTTTTAAAAATTGTTTGTTCTGCTGTAGTTAAGCTAGTGTTTTATCGTAAATATTTAGATGATGTTTTTCTAATATTTGAGTACAGGGTGCCTTATTTTAACAGCAATATTTTTGTAAATGCATTTCTAGATGAGTTTTATGCGTTTTTAAAATCTACTAAGATTTGTTTTGCAGCTGAGTTTCAGAGTGCGAATTGTTTACCATTCTTAGATTGTTTTATTAAAAAATCTGAATATCAAATTAACGTGCAAATGTATTGTAAGCTAACTCGCTGTAACCGTTATTTATGAAAATACTCTTTTATCCCGCAACAATATATTTCAAGTAACAAATTACTAAAAAATAACTGTAAAAATATTATAAGGCGTATTTCTTTTACAAAAGTGTATAAACTGGCGGTACAAGATTAAACATTTCAACAGAGTGTATATTTAACAAATTAGGACTACATTTGTTAGCTAATATATAACAAGCTTCTTTAAAACATAAACCATGATAATTGTCATCAAACGAGAGGAACTTAGAAAAACTAAAACTATGACTGGTATTACAATAATTTGAAACAGTAACTCATTATTAAATTTTAAAAAAACTATTTTTTAAAACATTTCGAAACAATTGAACAATAGTAGGAATATTAGTATCATTAAAAAATGGAACATTTTCACGCCAAAAACCCTCAGTGTTTGATAAAACAGTTGGCAGTTCACTAATCATAAAACAAGTATCAACATTATCAAACAAGCTAAACATCAATGCTCACCATAAAATAACTAAGCTTTGTAGGAATATTTTTAAGCTCAAATATAAAACAAGAAATTGATGAAATCCTATATTCTAAAAACTGAACAGACGGTTTTAAAACTGAATTTAATTTCTTAGCTATATTATAAAACATAGATCCATACATCGGCGTGATAATTCGAACAGAATTATTAGGTTTGTGAACCTTTATAAGACCACGGATTAGGTAAGACACTTCTATCAAAACTAGGAAGAACACTTAAAATAATAGACGAAGTTAAAAACGAAAAAGTACAGATTTAATATTTGTATATGCGCTGAAATAATATTTAATATTTTTATATTGAAAAAAATTGAGGGTTAGAAAAATGTGTGAATAATTTAGAAAAATAATTTTGTTTATTTAAAACGACGGTTTTAGAACCCTTATCCGCTGACACAAATATTAAATCTTATTTTTCTGCTTTCTTTTTTATTTCCGAAATAACAACTTTAACTTTTTTATACCCAGGTCTTGGTACACTATCAGAAACAGAATTACGCGCAAACACGAATAGACACGAATAAACAAGACGTTGTATAAACCTATGTTTTCAGGGACTCGAGTTGGAAAAAAAGGCAATATATTGTTGTCTTTAGTGAAAACGCTACAAAAATAGTCATTAAATAATTGACATTTTTCTTGGGAATCAAGGTAAAAACTACCATTCGACCTTTTAATCGGTCCAATTTTGGTTGAACCAATTTTAAACTTTTGATGGTTTGCTTGCTTAAAATCTGAATGGAAAGATCGTCGGATTGCAAGGAAATCGTGAACAACAGCAGGGACCTCCGAAGTCATCAGTAATTTTCCGGAGACATCAGTAATTTTATCAGACCCAGCTACACTCATTCAGAACAGAAGCACACTTCTGCTCTTTATTGTGAAAGAGACAGTCTTGGGTCAAACAGTCACTGCATCTTGCGCCAAAGAATTTCACCTACTGATTGGGTTGTGATACCAAACTTCACAGGCTCTACCAGCGCCAAACCAGTTCATCCTAAGCCTCAAACACGCAGTCAATCAAAAAGTGCGGAATAGGTAGCACGTTGCAAAGGTTTATTGTTTAAGTATTTTAACGCCAGCAGTTTAGGAAATAAAATTAATGAATTACTTGCGCTTCTTTCTGAGCAAAATTTTGATTTAGATTGTATTTTTGTAACTTGGCTTGATGCCACTTATTTAGATTCTTTGTTATCCTGTAATAACCTATATAAAGTGTACAGGTGTGATCGAGTTGGAAAACACGGTTGCAATTCTAGATAAATCAAATTTTAAAGTTTCTTTTGAAAAAGTAGATAAAAGGTTTGCAAGCCTTGAAAGTGTTGCAATTGACATCATAGGTCTAAAAGACACTCTAAGAGTTGTCTGTCACTAATGTACGCCTAGTTATGCTTCTCGAGATGGTGAAATTAAAAAAATTCTTTTCCTTTCTGAATTAAATCTTCGTTTGGTTTCTTTAAATTATCCGTGTATCTTTATTGGGGACTATAATTTTCCAAATATTGACTGGAGTATTCCTTTGGTTACAAATAACGACGTTTTGCATGAAATATTTTTTTAATTCCGTAAGCGAGTGTAGACTTTTTCAATTTGTCCATTTTAAAACCCATAATAGTGGTAATATATTAGATTTACTATTTTCAAATCAAACTGACATACTATGCGACATACAATCTGATGAGACTTTTTTGTATACGTGTGACCATATTTTAATTTTATTTCGCGTTTTTATTTTATTTAACTTTTCTGTTTCAAACAAAACAAATAACAAACGAGTCATTCGCGATTTTTGTTCTGCCAATTATTCTAAAATTCGAAATTTTTTTAAATTCTGTAAATTGGGTAAGAATTATAACTGAATCAAATAACGTTAATGATTTATACAGCAAATTTGTTAGTATTAATAAAAAATGTATTGCCACTTTTGTTCCTACAAAAATCATTTCTGACAAAAAGTTTCATTATCCGCGTCATATATTAGATCTAGTAATGAAAAAGAAAAAAAACTTTATCAGTTATCAAAAATTTCAGAATATGCTAAAACTGATTATAAAGCTTGTGCTAAACGATACAACCATGCTTTAAATGCGTTTCATGAAAAAATAGAAGCCGAAACCTTAGGTAGTGGGGACGACATATGTAGATTTTACAAGCAAGCCAGCAAAAAGTTTAAAAATGCTTCAACCAAAATTGGACCGATTAAAAGGTCGGAGAGTAGTTTTCGCCTTGATTCCCAAGAAAAATGTTAATTATTTAATGATTATTTTAGTAGCCTTTTCACTAAAGACAACAATATATTGCCTATTTTCCAACTGCAGTCCATGAAAATATCCGTTTATACAACATCTTGTTTCCTGTGTCAAAAGTTGCTAAAAAATTAAAAGCTCTTCCAAAAAAAATTTCCAAAACACCTGATGGCATTCGTTCCTATTATTTATACGAACTTAGTGATATCTTAGCCTGGCCTTCAGCGCGCATCTTCGAATTATCTATGCAAACTGGAAAAGTTCCTTTAGTTTGAAAAGATGCTTTTATTTGTCCCATTTTTAAAAAAAATAATGCTAGTTTAAAAGAAAAATATAGAGGTATTTCTTTAACATATATTTGATGTATATATATATTTTTAATTTATATTTATTTATATATAATTAAATATATATATCATATATATTTAATATATTTGATACAATACTAGATTATTTACGAAAAAATAACCTAATAACAAAAGAACAGTATGGAATTCTTTTAGGAAGATCCGTAGGTTTGCAATTACTAGCCACACTTATGGATTGGACAACTGTTTTGCAGGCTAAAAAATTGGTAGACGTTATGTATATCGATTTTTCAAAAGCCTTCGACACAGTTAGTCATTCAAAACTATTGCACAAATTAAAAGCGTACGGAATCGGTTATGAACTTTTTAACTGGCTTCAGGATTTTTTTATCTTTAAGACGTCAACGTGTAATTATTGATAAAAACGAATTTTGCTCAAATAACTATTTTTATTCTGATTTTGCATATTTTAGCAGCGGCGTGTCTCAAGGAACCGTGCTGGGACATCTTTTATTTATTTTGTACCTAAATGCATTGCCAAAATCTTTAGGGCCTGATTCAAACATTAAATTATTTGCTGACGATGCGATGCCAAAATGTATATAGCTTATGAAAACTTTTTACAAAAAATGATATCCAACTTTTGTTAAATAATTTTTGCAATTGGTCTTCTGACTGGCAACTTAACCGTTGCCATTGAAAAATGCAATGTTTTGGCAGTTGGAGCAAATAATTCTAATGCTAATTACACTCTTGATAATTTAAATATTAATTCAACCTCTATCGTATAGGATTTAGGAATTACAATATCAAAAGATCGTAATTTTTCTATATACTGTTCAGAAATCTAGGAAAAAGATTTAAACAGTATAGGTATTCTCTTTTGATGTTTCAATACAAAAAACATGGCATTACTGCTAAAAACCTACAAAATTTACATTTGCCCACTTGTTGAATTTCAATTCTATGTTTGATCTCCGTCTTATCAAAAAGACATCAATTGCATTGAAAATGTACAAAAAACATTTACGAAAATGTTGTACTTAAGATGTTCTTTTCCAAATGTTGATTATGAGACTAGAATAGCAGATTTAGGTCTGGAAAAACTAGAAACTCGCCGATTAAAAACAAATTTAAAGATGTGTTTCAAAACAATAAATGGATTAGTAGATATTGAACCAAAAACTTTTTTTGTTGTAAATAAAGATACTCGCACTAGAGGTAACGCGGTTAAAATTGTGGGTTCAAAAAATAAACATGACGCAGCAAAATGTTTTTTTTTTGTAAATCTTCTAATCAATGCCTGGAATTCTTCGCCTGCTAGTATTGTTTTATCAAAATCACTTGCTATATTTACTAAATGTTTAAATAGCCATCTTATATAAATTTTATAATAACTGTTTTGTGTTTTTAATTTGAATTTCACCTCGGTGAATCTTAAAATTTTTAAGAAACCTTTGCAACCGTTACATTGACTAAACTTACATGTTTTTTTCTCGGTTTATGTTAATATTTGATAATATTCTTTTTTGATATTGTGATACCTTTTTTTAGATTCATATTTTTTTTTAAACATTGTACTTATTTGTTACTAATGTAACGTGTACAATAAACATTTTTCATTCATTCATTCATTCAAATCTTGGATATCAGTTGAAGTCGTAAACGTAGCTTTCTTAATTAAACATTCCTCATTTATTTATTACTCATTTATGGTTTTCAACAAATAGGAACATAAGCAGAACAAAATTTTTGCTAAAGCAAAAGACCGTACTATTTTGATGACAGAATTACAAATTACAAAATACAGAATTACAAAAATAACAAATATAACAAATTAGGATTACTTTTGATAGCTAATATATAACAAGCTTCTTTAAAACATAAAACTCTCAAGGCAACCCTAAAAGCTTTCGTGAATATCTACATTCCCGCTATGGACAAAAAGCGGTTTATAATCTTAACACTGTTTTATGATGGAATGATAAGTTGGCAAAAACCAGATGCAGAATAAAATTCCTCCAAAGATGCAAACTTCATTTTATTATTCCGAATTTTATAAATTTCATTTTTAACTCATTTATGTTCCAGGCTGGTCCTAATATTTTGAAATTAGTTTCTGTTTTTAAACTAACAATTTTGAAAAGTTCTATTCGGGACAGTTTTATTACTGAAGCTAACATTTGTAAATCAATCACAAGCTCATTTTTTTACTTTAAAAATTTGGCAGACGAAAGAATTTTATCAAATGTTTTAATTCTGGCTAAAAATCGTTATACTTTTAATTTTAAAAAATCCGAACTTATACATGAAAATAAATTTAAAAAAACTCTATTCCCAAAAATTCAGATGTTTTTATAAGAACGACAGTATTTGGCCGAACAAGGAATTTAGAAACTCTATTGTTATAAATGACACTTCCAGTAACATCACAGACGCTCAGATCGATGTTTTGGTTTGTGGCCCAAAAGTTGCTTTGCCTAAAAGTCCCTGTACTGCAAACAATTTTAAGTGCCGTAGAAAATGCGTTAGTAAAATTGGACAAAAATCAAAATTTAAGTGTTCCATGTAGATAGTATTCGCTCGCAAGTAGTGTTGTTACAGTACTCAGATTTTATTCCAGTACCAGTACCAGTACTATGCTGTTTGTCCAAAAACATTCCAGTACAGTACCAGTAAAAGTACCGTTCTCATTTTAGTTGCAGTTCAGTACCAGTACTATCCCTACCTCAAATTTTATTTCGAGTACAGTACCAGTATTTTTTCCAAACCTAAATTTAGTTCCAGTATTCTATGAACTAGTACTAGTATTAATTCCAGTACCAGTATTTTATAATACATAAATTACTCATTGTTTTAAATGTGCAGTTTTTTTACAACAAGTTATTGGAGAAAATTTTTTAATAGCCTAGGTGTTAGAGTTTAACAAAAAGATTCAGGAACTCAACAAACCATTTTCAATGGTTTTATTTGTGAAAAATTAAAAACAATTAGGGCCATTTTGTGGTCGCAACTGTGATTTTATTTTTTAAAGATTTAAACATTTTTATTTTTTCAAAATTCATTGAAAATTTTTTGCAAGAGTTTATTTTGTGTAAAGATCAATTAAAAAAATTAGGGTTTTATTTTTAAATTTAATTTTTTTAAATAAAAAGGTTAAATTTCTGTTTTTAGAGTTGGCAATTTTAATTTGGCAGGTTATTTCAATTCAGACTGTTTTTAGAGTTGGCAATTTTAATTTGGCAGGTTATTTCAATTCAGGCAATAAGTTATTTAAATCCTCGTTTCAGTTTTCTAAATAATGTTTTTTTTTCTTTTTAATGCAAAATATTATTTATTGGCGCTTCCTATAGTTAAACCGCTCATCATGTAAGTATATCTGGCACCCAGCACGATATTTACTGTAATTAAACGGTGATTTGCGGTTTCACAGTAATTACTGTGCTGGATGCCGGCTATACTTACATGTTAAATGAAAAAATGAGCGGTTTAACTACGATGTGTTTATATGAAAAATAAGAAAACTAAATATATATTATCAAAACGAGGAAAAATGACTGGAGAACAGCTCAAAACGTTTCGTGGAAAAATTTAACTTACTTTTTTATAGGACAGTTTTTCTTACTCATCTTAAATTTAAGTATTCTGTTTATAATATATTGCAGTAATATTAAAACGAAATTCCACATCAGAACATTTTTTCTGTTCTTTGTGGTGCAATTTTAAGTGTTTTTTTAATCTTTGTTGCTAAAATGGAGTGCACAATTCTGTATGTCATGATTGACCGCACAATTTGTCAGATCATAAAATTGTTATTATCAATCAACTTTTTATTGTCAGTTATATTTATGTTCCGAATTTCAAGTGATATAAATTTTATTCAGCCAAGTTATAATTGTTTTAAATAAAAATTTCATACGTCATGATCGACCGCACAATTTGTCAGATCACCAAATCGTGACTATCAATCAATTCTCTGCTGTCAGTTGTATCTATGTTCCGAATTTCCAGTCATATAAATTTTATTTGACTAAGTTATAATTGTTTAAAATAAAGTTTGCATATACGTCATGATTGACCACACCATTTGTCAAATCGCATAATTGTGACTATCAATTAATTCTCTATTGTCAGTTGTATCTCTGTTCCGAATTTCAAGTCATATAGATTTTATTCGACAGAGTTATAGGGTATCTGACTTAATTTTGGCCACGCCTTATTTTCGGCCTCCAATTTAGGGTTTTAGAAAATTGGCTTATTTTTAAAACACAAAAAAACTAGCACAAAAGTAACTGGATAAATGTTGAATAAAGTGTTTTTGCTAACGCTTTTTATTTGTGTTATTCTGAATTATCAACATTTTCATGCAAAAAGTGATTTTTTGTGATTTTTTGGATTTTTGATTTGTGTTTAAACTGCATCAAATTCAGAACGAAGTACTATATAACTTTAAAATAACTTATATTTAAAGCTGAAAATTGTAAATTTTCATGTTTTGATATTTTATTCAAAATCACTTTGCAATGCGTTTAACTAACTTCGCATTTTAGGATTCCGTTAATTTTGGCCACTTTAAAATTCGCGTAAAAAAATCTGTTTAACACGATTTGCACCGCGTAAAAAAACCTGTTTAACACGATTTGCACCATCATATGTAGGGGTAGGGTTACATAACACATAATTTACCAGGTTGTATTAAATTATGAATAGACCGGAAGGAAATTCTCAAAAATAATATAGAAACACAAATAAAAAAGTCAGGTAATTTTCTTGGCGGAGGGATGCAGTCATCACGGTAAAAATGTCAGGCTATTTCCTTTGGCGGAGGGATGCATTCATAAAAAATACGTAGTAAACAGCTGTGCGGGCTGGAGTAATCCAACTTCCAATTGACTAGGTTTGAACTAAATCGGTAGATGAATTTCTCAAAGATTATTGAAATGCAGTAAAAAAAGGTTATTTTCTTGACGGAGGAATGCAGTTAAATATTAAACATCAAATATAGGCAAGGGTTGGTGTGGAATTTTACCACTCATTAACTTTTTTAACGTCTTGTTTATTCTTAAGATTGATAATTTTGGGTTATGTAATCGTTTTTTGTGTTTTAGGCTTTTGTTTTTGTTTTTTTAAAAACCTAAAAGGTGGCTGAAATTAAGGCGGATTTAGTTTTTTTGTAATTTTTAAGTTAAAAATATAAAAAACTTTAATAAAATGGAATAAAATTTTTACCAGGCTTTCTTTAAAGTTGGCTGGCTGTAACAAAAACCATTTGATGTTGAAATATTTTTTCACACCAAAAAAATTCAACAAAAAACACGTTTTATTAAAACTTGTGTTTTTTAAGGATTTGACATAATTATTTAAAATTTTCTAATAGCCATAAAAGTTTGCAAACCAGAAAAAAATTAAGTTATATGAACCAAGAACAATACCTAAGGATAAATTTTTAATTTTTTAAAACACTTATCGTTCGTTTTAGCAATAGTTATAGCCAGTTTTTTCTGGGTGGCCGAAGTTAATGGTACGCGCCTTAACTTCGGCCACTATAAAAACAATGTTTAAACCTCCACTAATTCTTAAGTGTAACAAAAATTTTTAAATTTTGCACTGGAATAACAAAAATAGCTGTCGTTTGATTTTTAGACCAAATCCTGGCTAGATTAGAAGTACCAGGAAAAACTTATCCAAAAAAATTAAAAAAGTGGCCGAAATTAAGTCAGTTACCCTGATTGTTTTAAATAAAATTAGCATATACGCCATGATCGACCGCAAAATTGGTCAAATCACAAAATCGTGATTATCAATCAATTCTCCGTTGTCAGTTATAACTGTTTTAAATAAAATTTGCATATACATCATGATCCACCGAGCGACTTATGAGTTGTCGTCATGAACGAGTTTTGAACAACAAAAAAAAGTTAAGGTGGCCCCGATATAAGGGGCCCCTTATAAGTTAAAAGATCCCTTATCTGTTTTGAACAACCCAACCCTAACTTACAATAATAATACGAGCTTTCACTGCACCCATTACGCCTGCGCTGGGAAACACCAGTGGAGATTTTACGCGTTAAACCTGCTTATCAGTACTGGTACTGGTACTGGAACTGAACCAAAATCAGTTCGAGTACCAGTATTTTCTAACTTCCTGATTTTTTTCCAGTACCAGTACCAGTATTTTTTCAAACCGAAATTTTAATACAGTACAGTACCAGTATTTTTGTTTTTTGAATTTTTTAATGCAGTACAGTACCAGTATTGTACTGGAACTAAAATCAGTGGTACTGGAAGGGTTCGAGTACCAGTACCAGTAATACTGCAACAACACTACTCGCAAGTCTATTCGTGTTTGCGCGTAGTTCTGTTCTGATAGTGTACCAAGACCTGGGTATAAAAAAGTTGAAGTTGTTATTTCGGAAATAAAAAAGAGAGCAGAAAAAAAAAGATTTAATATTTGTGTCAGCGGATAAGGGTTCTAAAACCGTCGTTTTAAATAAACAAAATTATTTTTCTAAATTATCCACTCATTTTTCTAACCCTCAATTTTTTTCAATATAAAAATATTAAATATTATTTCAGCGCATATACAAATATTAAATCTGTACTTTTTCGTTTTTAACTTCGTCTATTATTTTAAGTGTTCTTCCTAATTTTTATAGAAGTGTCTTACCTAATCCGTATGGTCTTATAAAGATTCACAAACCTAATAATTCTGTTCGAATTATCACGCCGATGTATGGATCTATGTTTTATAATATAGCTAAGAAATTAAATTCAGTTTTAAAACCGTCTGTTCAGTTTTTAGAATATAGGATTTCATCAATTTCTTGTTTTATATTTGAGCTTAAAATATTCCTACAAAGCTTAGTTATTTTATGGTGAGCATTGATGTTGTTAGCTTGTTTGGTAATGTTGATACTTGTTTTATGATTAGTGAACTGCCAACTGTTTTATGAAACACTGAGGGTTTTTGGCGTGAAAATGTTCCATTTTTTAATGATACTAATTTTCCTACTATTGTTCAATTGTTTCGAAATGTTTTAAATAATAGTTTTTTTTTTAAATTTAATAATGAGTTCCTGTTTCAAATTATTGTAATACCAGTCATAGTTTTAGTTTTTCTAATTTGAAAGTTTGATCACAATTATCATGGTTTATGTTTTAAAGAAGCTTGTTATATATTAGCTAACAAATGTAGTCCTAATTTGTTAAATATACACTCTGTTTAAATGTTTAATCTTGTTCCGCCAGTTTATACACTTTTGTTAAAGAAATACGCCTTATAATATTTTTACAGTTATTTTTTAGTAATTTGTTACTTGAAATATATTGTTGCGGGATAAAAGAGTATTTTCATAAATAACGGTTACAGCGAGTTAGCTTACAATACATTTGCACGTTAATTTGATATTCAGATTTTTTAATAAAACAATCTAAGAATGGTAAACAATTCGCACTCTCAAACTCAGCTGCAAAACAAATCTTAGTAGATTTTAAAAACGCATGAAACTCATCTAGAAATGCATTTACAAAAGTATTGCTGTTAAATAATAGTACTGGTACTCAAATATTAGAAAAACATCATCTACATATTTACGATAAAACACTAGCTTAACTACAGCAGAACAAACAATTTTTAAAAAATTACCTTTTAAAATACCTAAGTATATATCATTAAAAGTTTCTAAACATCAGTTTTAAAAAATGTGGCTAAAAGAATAGGCCCAATTAAAAAACGTATATATTTAATTTGAACTGTTTTCTGTTATGGGAAACTTTAGCCGGTATTTTGTGGAAATTTTCACATAAAATATCACATTTTGACGTAAAACATTTATTTCATTTTTGGCTTAATTAATATTTAACACACCACAAAAACGTTTAAAAAAGCACCATTAATCTGCTAAACGAAAACCTGTCCACATCATTGTTGTTCGCATGTCTGTGTTTTACACTACATCTTTTAGCATCTCGTAATTTACATCTCGTTTTCAAATAACTTGCTTTTGGCGTATTGGTTATTTTGTCATATTTTTTGTAAAAACCAAATTTTTTTCATAACTTATTTAAAACGATAAAAATAGTCGTAAAATTGTTGATAGAGTAACTCTTCTATTGTATTTCCAGGTTATCTTTTTTAAAATCCCTCATTAAAGGGGGAGATCCGCAGAGCTCTGGGAGCTTTCTCCGGCTTTAAATGGCCGGAGCTCCGGAGCATGATATTGAAGAGTGGGACACTATCACATATACTCTTGCGCATGAATGGGCTTTTTGTTTACCCTATTTGCGAAAAATGAACAAAATGTATAGTATAGTTTTTGATACACAACCCAAAGATAACATATTAAATATGTGTTGGATATTTCCTACCAAATTTTGCCCCTTGTTTGGCCCTAGTTTTGCCCCCAGTTTTAAAATTTAAAAAACACCTTTTAAAACGTTTCATTGATTTAAATTTGTTCATCAAAATAAAACTACAAAAACTATCTGCAGTATTTTCTTTTGAATTTTTTAATACTAATCAAATGATTTTTAAAAGGCTGTCTGGTGTATGCTAATTATTTTCCGCGTAGGTGACGTAAAAGATCTCCATTTGTACACCGGCGTCCATTTGATGCTCACTGGAACCCCTGTTGTATAAATATTTATATAGCGTGAAAGAACTTGAACGAATACACCGGCGTCCATTCGGTGCTCACTGGAACCCCTGATTTATAAATGTTGATAGAGCATGAAAGAAGAGAAGGGCTGTAGGTTTTGGCCCTTGCCGCGAAAGAACTTAACGAATTAATCACAAATGCAAACAACAAAACGAAAAGAACCAATACAAATGCAAACGCAACCATTCATTAGCCTAATTTACCGTCTTTTTGAAAAACTCTAAAGCTTAGAACTTCAAATCATATTATTTAACGATAATTTGAAAATAAAATAGGTTTTATGGAAATTAAGTTTCAATATTACCACAGACACGCTTCACTAATAACATGCTTAATGTTTAGCATGAAAAATTTTGAAAAATCTTTAATAACTTATAATTGACTATGATTTCAAAGCAAAAGCATAAAAAAGAAAAAAGCATAAACATAGAGAAAAAGCATAAGTCACAAAGTTATACTCAAAACATATATATTTCGTTATTTTTATATATTTTTTATGATAATTATTTTTGACATTTAAGAAAATTGTTGCATTTAAAACGAAACGTGTTTGTGATATAATGAGGAATTTTAAAATTCTTGTATCTCTATTTTTATAATTAAATTTATTGTTTTAAATATGTTTTAAAAAAGATTTAGTTTACAAAAAAATTAAAATAATCTATGACATAACTGTTTAAATATTCATTAAAACAGTTAAAAAAATTGACAAAGAACTCCGGAGCTCTGGGGGGTTAAACCAAAGCTCCTAAAAGCAGAGCTCTCCTCTGCTTCAAAGTGTCCTTATCCTATAATATCATACTGTGGATATTTTAATCGAAGGGAGCCTTGAAGCTCCGGAGCTCCGCTCCTTAATGAGGTATTATTTTTTAAATTATTATATTCACAATTTTAGGGCTATTCTTAAAAATTTAAAAAACAATGTAGCTTACAAAAAAAATTTAAAAAACAATTTATGACATTCCTCTTCTCAATTATGTAATAAATTAGTTAAGCAATTGAATGAAGAGCTCTGAAGCTCCAGGGGTTGGTCCACAGCTCTTGAAAGCGGAGCTTTGCTTTGTTTCAGAACATTCCTGATATCAACTACTAATTTTCCTAACCTCCAATATTACCCGGCAATATTATTCGACTATTTAAGAGGGAGTTTCAAAGCTCTGGAGCTCCGCCCCTTAAAGGTGCAGTGCGGAGTCAAACTTTTTGTCTTCGAGTTTAATTATTTTTGTGAAAACGTTACCCTTTCCCCCAATAGCCCACACAAATTTTTTCAACAAAATATTTCCAGTGGTTCAGGAGTTATGACCCCCCAAAAATGGCATTTTTCGACAATTCTGTACGTGAAAGATTTCTCAATGGGTATAAGAATTTGAGTTACAAATTATGCACTCAAAGAAAGTGGCTAGTTTCTACTTTAATTTGATACATTGATCGTTAAAATTGGTGCAGTATTTGTCGAGATATTGCGTTCCTCGTACAAAAAACATCCGATTTTTTCGCTAAAAACAAGAAGTGAAAGAAAAAACGTTTGGGCAAACTTCATAAGATCACTTCCGTCGTTTGGTGTTTTTAACAAAAAAATCGCGGGTTTTTTTGTAAGGAAAACGCAATTTCTTGACAAATACTGTGCCAATCTTAACGATCAAGATATCAAATAAAAATGGAAAGTAGCTGCTTTCTTTAAGTTTATATTTTGTAATTTAAATTTTAATACCCATTAGTCTAACAGCAAGCCAGGTTACAAAGCTTACATATTTGATCTAAAGGTTTATAAACTATTTTAACAGGACAATTTAATTTTCCTACCAAAAAATATCATTTTAATACCGAAAATTTACACCACACGGTAAAAGCACTTATGGTTGAATTATA
>JASAMX010004294.1:0-23859 GCA_030248175.1 Microlaimidae sp. YZB2_3 | reverse complement strand
AGAGACTATTTTAAGGCATTTAGGAACGCTAAGGCTATTGCTTTTTAGCCACTTAAAAACCCGTTTTAGCAATTAAAAACGAAGACTAAATTTAAGGAAAAATTTAGTAAATATATAAGTTTTTAAAATTACTATTTTTTAATTTAGTTGGAGGCTTTGTTTTTGAATTGTATTTTGAATATTGAATTTTGTAGAAATTTACCCATTTTAAAAACAACGATAATTTCTACAAACCGATAGGTGTCCTTGATGACACGCTACCGAGGGTTTATGTAACCTTTTAACTTAGTTTAAACAAACTACCAAAGATGTTGGTAGGCTACGTGTATGATTACGTGCAAAATTCTTTATGGAATACCTGTACCCAGTGTCGTAGCCACTCCACCAAAACACTTCGTAAGTTTCGCCTTAATCTTAACAGGAGAATCCACAGACAGCCTCTGTGAACTCTCCACTTAACATACAAATTCCTACCTAAGTTGGTCAAAACCAACTATAGCCGTTGGCATCTCAATTGGGGCATTGATAGATATAAATAAGGTAAGTAAATTATAAATACCTAAACTGGATCTGCCAACAAGGGTTCCCAAATCAAACGGTACGACTAGTCTTTAAGGTGTAAAGCGCAAAACAATAATTGCGGAACCCACTGGGCCCACGCACCGTGTGGAGCGCACGTACTGCTATAAGCGACTGTTTTGACACGCGCGGCGAAAGGCGCGGGCTATTGTAATTTGATTACAGCGCATACATTAATATATTTTAAAAATGTTTAAATTGAATGAAAAATGTGATTGAACGCGAGTGTAGTGGCTACTTAAGAATGAATTAATATTATAATTTTAATTGACCTAAACTGCTCAACGCTATCCGCCACACTTTTTTACCAACTATTTAGTATTTTTTAATTTAATTATTTTGTGTTTTTTAACTAAATATTTGGTTGATTTTGCCAAACTAGTTGGTAATTTTTTACCAAATAGTAGCTTTATTATCAGATGCTTAGTGAGTAGTATTGGCAGCTATTTAACCAAATATTTGTCAACTTTTTACTAAATACTTGGTATTTGAATTACGCAAATTACATGAATTACTAATGTTAAATGTTTTATTTGAATTCCTTCTGATCATAATGCAATGCATATAAATACACCAGAAGAGCAAAACTATTGAGCACAACTTTAAATGACATAGATAACACCATAAAATACGCAGTAAGTAAGGTAAATATTCACTAAACTCTAAAAATTTTACAGGGAAAAATAACAAAGCGATTTAAAAATGTTAAATAAAATTTTTTTTACTGAAACGCTTTATTATTTATTTACAATAAAAATGTTGGTGATTAATTATTAGTTTTGTATTTGATTAAAACTTATTTGTTTAGTGAATAATGACTCGTTAACGCAACTACTGCACATAATAAATTAAGCGTGTAATTAAATATATGAAAATGCCCCCAGGTTTTAAGTTATCGTTAAAATATTAGCGGTCTTTCAAGGAAAAATTTTTAAATTTACAGAAACTTTTTAAATTCTTTTAAAGCCTAACGCAAACATTATCACATAGGAGACAATACATAGAAATGTTCTTTAGGTACAAAAAACGTAAAACCACATTAAAAAAATCTGGGTTTTTAACCACATTAAAAAATCTGGGTAACTTTTTTCCAACCCGCTAATGAAAGGATTGAAAACCGTAATTATTGGAATTAAGATTTGTTTTCCCAAAAAGAAAATAGCAACTTTAAAAATAAATTTTTAGCTAAAAATCTTTTAAATTAACTGTTTGTCGTTACTTTAACACAAAGAATCTCAATTATTATAAAATCAACGTGACTCTTACTCATTTATTTTAGAATATTTGAGTGGTAAGATATAAAAAGAGTCACAATTACGAGTATTTTAGGACGCTTCTGACTCATTGTGTCAGAGTAGCGACGTGTTACAATACCTCATAAGCTGGAAGACAGCTGAGGTGTGAACATTGTATGAGAGCTGTGAAAAATTGATTTTATGCCAGGACTCTTTTGTGCCGACCTCAGCGCTCGCAGCGCTTGGGCGCATGAACGCATTTTCTCCAGGACTCTTTTGTGCTTGGACTCTTTTGTGCCAGGACTCTTTTGTGCCAGCTGCGATTTTTTTCAGCACTCTTTTGTGCCGGGACTCTTTTGAAGGTGAGCCGGTATTTTTAGGTGTAAATTTCGAATTTTGAGTCAAAAATTAAAAATTATTAATGGGATGGTCATGTCTGAGTAATGGCAAACAATTTTTTTGTCTACCTTAGTTTAACCTGTTCCCCTAATTGCCTTTTTCTTGGTTACAACCGTGAAACATTTGTGTGACCTATGTCATAATTCCACCATACCTAATTTTTTGCGCGAGTGGTTCCCAGTGAGCGAGCAAATTGAAATGGTTAACAGCTTTAAACATTTCAATTTGCTTGCTGACTGGGCACTATTCGCGCACAAAAAATTATGTATGAGGGAAGTAAAACTTAGTTCATGCAAAGAGCTTACGGCGGTAAGGTTTACGTACGTCTTTTCTTATACAAAAATACAACCACCAAAGGTTTAACTTTTGTTGTATGAAGGTTTCATGGTTGTAATGGGGGAAAGGCCTTCACAGAAACGGGTTAAAATGCAATTTAAAAATATTTTAGGCGCTGAAATTGAATTTTGGGTCAGATAATGAAAATTATTAATATTTAACCTGATGAGCATATTTCAGTAATGTTTAAAAAAAATTTTTTTCAAATGTAGTTAAAAATGCAATTTAAGGATATTTTAAGGCGCAAAACTTGAATATTGGTGTTGAAAATTAAAAAGTAATAATATTTAATGATATAAGCATGTCTTAGTAATGATAAAAAAATTTTTTTGTCAACCTTAGTGGAAAATGCGATTCAAGGGTATTTTTAGACTCTGAATTTTGGGTTAGAAGTATTTAACCAGATGATCTTATCTGAGTAATGAGTAAAAAAATTTTCTTTTGAACTTGGTCTAAAATGCAATTTAAAAATATTTTTAGGCGCTGAATTCGAATTTTGGACTTGAAACTGAAAATTATTAATATTTAACTATATGAGCATGTCTTAGTATCAATAAAAAAGTTTTCTTTCACAAACTCAGTTTAAAATGTAATTTAAGGGTATTTTTCGGCGCCAAATTTAAAATTTTGCATCGGAAATTGAGAGATGCGCATGGTAAAAAATGTTGTTTCTCAAACTTAGCTAAAAATAAAATTTATTTAAAATTCAAGATGCGTATGGTAAAAAATTTTGTTTCTCAAACTTAGCTAAAAATAAAATTTATGATTTTTTAGTGAATTTTGTGTCCAAATTTTAAAGTAATTAATTTTTTGAATTTACATGAGCATCAAATTCAAACGGTAAAAAATTTTAAAAGCCCTATTTTAGCTATTTTTAAATGGTCATGTCTTTTGCATCGTTTAACATATTTTAATGATGCAAAAAGTCAGAACATGTTACTCAACAACTGCTTCCATGTTATCCCAATCCAAAGATGAGACTAAAGATCTGATCTGATAAATGTTCTGATCTAAAGATCAGAAAATTTCTTGATCCTGCTATTTTATTTTTAAGATAAAAATTTTATTATTTTCTAAGACTGTTTTTTGCTAAAAACAAGTTACTGTATTCTTTTTTAAAAGAAATCTCTCCTGTAAGCATTCATTTTTTAAACTCTCCACGCAAGAGGCCTCATTTCTTGATTATTGAATTTGGTGTGGCCTCTTATCCCTTTGTCCGTTACTAAAGACCTGGGCTTTTTATTGAAAATTAACCCTCTTTCTCACCCCTTAGAGAAATTCTAGCTACGCTTTTGATGGTTATGGTTCAATTTTTTAATCCAATAATCCAAGTACTTGAGCGGCTTTTAATAAGAGTACTCACTACTAAGCTCACATTAATTTGTTAATGTGAGTTAACAAATATGAAACGTTAGTCGATTTTAAAATCTGCTTACTTAAGAAAAGTCTAGCATAGACTCATTTTACAAAACTAATCCATAAGAAGAAAAACTTAAATTGAAAATAAAAAGTTTTAAATGATGCAAAAGAAAACGTCTCTTAATTTTTATATAAATAAACATTTTTTAATTAAAAATACAAATCCACGCTAGATTTAAAAAAAAACCACGCTCGCCGGTTTTAAGACAAGACTTGAACTAAAGGTAAACCAATGTGGCTGCAACAGTTGTTTGTTGGATTAAAAAATGCCCCCCCATTAAGTAACCATTCAAATCACGAGGATTTGACGTCCCTTTATCAGCCAATTAGATTTGATTTAATACAGAGTATTTGTTTATATATGTGTTTTTGAACCTGAACTCTGATGGTGCCATGGCGCAATCAGTTAAGGCGTACATAGTCGCTTTGAAAGAGGTTAGGAGGTCGAACCCTCATAAATCCCAATTTTTTGATTTTCAAGTTAATAAATTTTTAGATTTTTCACAATTTTAGAATTTTATTCACATAAATTAAAACAAAAACATCATCTGTTTACTGCTCATTGCCAATTTGTCGAATTTTTTGTCATATAGATATTCTAAAATATAATTTTTATGTAAGTGAAAAACTAATTTTTGCTGTTCTACAATTGGTTTACTACTGAACGCTTTGCAGTGAAAACTATCAGGAGAAACCTTAACATTTGATTTATAAATTATAATTGTAACAAACGCATTGAACTTTCTAAAAATTGCTGATCTTGTATGAACGAAAAAATTTCTCAGCATATTAAAGTCATGTGGGCGTGTCTAAATTAATCACGTGAGCACACTGTTGCAGCTATGTTTGGTTTACCTTTAGTTTTAATACATTGTCCTTATTCTGACAATAATAGTCCAAGTGACATTTCTTCAAAATACGTTTTTTTCCAGAGAAGATGCTCAAAGACCCAATGCTCAATCTGACAGTTCCAGAAGAAGTGAAAAAAAGTACCAATTTGAAGCTACACAACAGTTTCATTTATAGTCCGGCTAACCTAGAGTGCAACAAAAATAGTCAAAACGATTGGACCAAAAATTTTAATTTTTACAAGTAGTTCAAACAATTGAACCACAATTGTTTAGAAAACTCGTAATAGTCCAGCGCATTAGACAATTTTTGTCATAATGAAAACATAAATTGGACTAATTTTGTTTATGTAAAAAATGATAATAAATAATGATAATAACTTTTTGATTTAAAAATTTTAACAATTGCATCATTGTTTAAAAGAAGTAAAATTCTGTTATTTTAGTTATGCAAATTTCTGCAAATACTTTTTTTAAATTTTTTAATATTGGATTGTCAAATGAATTTAAATAAATAAAATTTTTAATTTGCATAGATAAGCTATGAGCTGCTGGATTAATGGTTAAATGCTTAGGATAAGAATGATATAATTTGGATTGACCAGAACAAACTGGCCAACTCTGTTGATTTGTGGAAATCTGAGAGTTAGAAACGTGTGCGATATTAAGGGAAAAAGTGTTATGTCTGTAAAAAGGCAAAAGTGCATTTGAAACTGGCTTTTAAATTTGTCACCTGGCTTTTAAATTTTAAATTTAAATTTGTCATTCAAAAATGAGCAATTGAAGGCAAGTATCCACATTATACAAAATTTTTTCTATTAAATCTTTTTATACATTAATGATTTAGGGTAAAAAGAAACAGTTGCTGAATTCTATAAAAAATGTGTTTTTTCCCCTTACTTACTTTTTTTTATATTTTTTTAGCATCGCAATCAGTCAGACTCCAGTTAGGTATCATACAGTGAGGATGTTCTGGAAAACTTATCAAATGACAAAACAACTTTGGCAGCATTTCTTAATAAGACCGCAGACTTTAACCAGCCTATGGTCGCTGAAGCCAGTGTTGATAATAAAGATTTTAAACTTAATTCTTCTAAACTGGAAGCCAACGTCAGGGTTGCCAGGTTAGCCCCTTTGGGGCTATTTTTAGCCCCTTTTTTGGGCCGATAGCCCCTAAAATTTGAAAATAGCCCTTAGCCCCTTTTTTAGCCCCTTCTCCCAAAAATAGCCCCTTTTATGGCCCCTTTTTGGGTCAGCTTCAAAAATAAAAAAAACAACGAAAATTGTCCAAAATCTTTGAGAAAATGATCACTGCTGGTGATATTGTACACTTTTAAATGGTTGTTTAGTACTATTATTCATGCTGCTGCTGGAAATTCACTGTTTTTTTTGTTTCAAAGATTTTTTTTACTTTTTTTTTGTCTTTTCTAATCTTCGCTTCGCTTTCCTTCACTATCAGATATCGTTTCGCTCTGCGCAAAACTTCGCTTTATTTTTCCAATCTATTGATGTAATGGCTGTCTCAGTTTGTTAAATAAAATGTAACATTATCATTTTTGTTTAAATTCATTTATACAAATTTCCAATAATTATAAATTTAAAAGCAAGTGGCGGTTTTTTTTATTTTACAATTTGTTTCAAAAAATACAACATTAAATAATAAAAATAAAAATTTATCATAATAATTTTTAAGTTTTGCTAAGATCTTTCAGAATAACGTACATTTGGCTTTTGGGGAGGGGTAAAACCCACATCGACTGAGCGGACGGACGAAAATCAATGGGGTAAAACCCACACCGCCGGACCGCCAAAAACCGTTAATAACTCTAAAACTCTAACTTGTTATTTATTATTTTTTTGATGTTGCATTTTTTTTAATTGTTTGTGATTTGTGGCATGAAAACTGACTTGTAATAATTAAAACAATATTTTAAATTTAAAAGTGTTTTGCTGCTTAGAATTTGCAAGATTAAAAATTAATTAAAAATTTGTACCCCAGCAGCTTTTTTTAAAATTTTTACCCTAATGAAAAATTTATTGGTTTTATGTTTATTAAAAAATTGTTTTAGTATTAAATTAGAACCTATAGAGTGGCTGCGATCGGGCAATCGCAGCTGTTAAGCTGTTATGCTGCCCAAAATTTTCAAATTTAAAATTTTTTTTTTTTGGTTAAATTTTGGTTTTGGTTTTGGTTTTGGTTAAAATTTTGGTTAAATTCAAAAAAAATAGTTTATAAAAGAGTTCTTTAAATTTGAAATGTTCAATTTAAAAATGTGTTTTTATGCAATAAAAATATTTTTATTGTGTTTAATTGATTAATATTGAAGTTATAAGCATTTGAATTGCTTAAATACTGCTTTAAATAGTTTAAAAAACAATGAAATATGTGTGTAATCTATATTTTTGCCTTTATTTAACAAAAATCGATAGTTTTTAAAAATAGCCCCTTTTTTCAAATTTTGGCATTTTTCGACAATTTCGATAGCCCCTTTTGCCCCTTTTTGTCCGAAAAATAGCCCCTTTTTCATTTTTAGACCTGGCAACCCTGGCAACGTTAGAGATGTGTCTTCTGAAAACACAGGGCAGGCGATTAAAAAAATTTTTATCTCCCCTAATGAAAAAAATGACAAAAAAAGCGTGAAATTTTAACAAAAAAAAGCAATTATTTGGTCTTGAACATGTAAAAATGGCGAGAAAATTACTATTGAAAAAACCAAAAACTATTTCCCATAAAAACTGCATTAAAAACTGCATTAAACTGCATAAAAACTACAAATTGCAATATGAATTGCCAAGAAATAACAGAGGAAAAGTGATAAACAATCTGCAGAAAGTATTGAAACTTAGGAGATAACTTAAGACTAAAAGATTTAATACTTAAATTAGTAAACTCTAAACCAGTCAAGACTCACAAAGTAGAACAAAAGAGAATCAGAAAAGAAGTTTGGTGCTATGAAGAATTTTTTTTGATTATGAATGGTACCAACAAAAAAATTAGTTTGAAATTTTTGTGGAACTCGTGCGATATCCTATGGAGCAGTGAAAAAATGTTGAACCAAAAAGTCCAGAACCAAAAACCTATCAATTTTAGATACAACAGTAATCCACGCCACAATGATTTTAAAGTCAATGCTACAACTCCCTCATTCTAAGGTCAGTTTGTTCTACTACTTAAGAAAACTTTGTGTTTTTTCACAGTATTTAAAAGTACAAGCAAAAAATGATCTTGTTTTTATAGAATGAAAAAGAAGGTGAACAAGGTGCAGGGCAAAATCAAAACCAGCACCTTTCAGCTTTAATGATCACAGCAAGTCAAAGCGTACCAATTAACAAAATAACTTGAATTACCTTGAATAAGGGCACACATAAATTTTGACTATATGCATTCTTTAATCAAGCACGCGTTTCTGAGGTGTTTATTATGAATTAATGGTGTAATGTGGTTTAAAGAGCAAGAATTAACCAACCGTTGGGAATTGTAAACATGAAACATACATATGACTCCATGGAGAATCAGGACGATTAATTCAATGTACACAAAGGTTTTGAGAAGATTTAAAAATAATTTGTATATGACATTAGCTAACGAAAAAAACACGGAAACAACATTAACATAAAAATACTTTTCTAAAAAAGCAGCTGCTTGCGCATTATTTTTTCTATCTTCATTTTTTCTGGTCATATACCAATTATTTTCAAATCTTCTTGAGACCTTTGTGTACATTGAATTAACTGTCGTGATTCTCCATTGATTCCAAACAGATTACAAGAAAAGTTATAAAAAACCAAAATAAGAATGTAGCAGCAGTAATTGTGAACTGGCTTAAAGTTAAATTTCTGCAATTTAAAAAAAACACATGCTTATTTGTTACAGATATCGCGACACTGAAGACTACAGCTACATTGGAGAACTAAAGACTATATCAGGCGACTTGAAAAATCCTTTATATGAAGACCTCAGAATAGGTGAACACTGTAGTATGCAGTAAACACTCTAGCGGTAAAGGTTGCCAACATTGTTATTGATGTTGGATGAAGAGTCTCAACCATGGTGGTGGAATTTTTCTGCCCTTCTTGTTTTGTCTTACGCCTGCCCTTTGCATAATCTGCATAGGGGAGATAAGTTTTAGGTAATGCAACAACAACAACAACAACAGCTTCATTGAAATTTACAATCAAAGCAGCAGAGTCCCTCAATTTGAGAACTACTAAAGATGCATTTAACATCACTACTAATAAGAAAAGCAAAGAAAAACAATCTTGAAAACAATCTCCAAGTTTATACCAGAAATATATCACCATTTTACAAAGCATTAAAATCAACAGGCAGAGCCAATGATCATACTATTAAAATAAGTGAGGGGGAGCTCAGCAACACTGAAGACCCATCAGTTTTCCGATGGTGAAAACAGAGTTGGTTTGGGTGAAGAACCATCAACATCCAAGAACTGGAGAAGTCAGTGAATGAAGAAAGCAATGAAACAAGTGATGAAAAGAGCGATGATAATTGTGGTAAGGACATTTTTACCTCAGATATAACCTAAAAAGGTGCTAGACCTCTTAAATTAAAAACACAAGACTGCGTCTTTATTAGTTAAAAATTATCCAGGGGCCTATTTCATAAAGATTTCTGTGATTGTAAATTAATAAACGCATTTAATTTCTTCTTATTTTATTAATTAAAAAATACGTACGTAACTGTGGAATTGGCGGAATTTACAGACATGCAATTTCTTAAATTCTAAACGCAATTGTATTAATATACTTTTTAATTAAAAATACAAAAGAAAAATATGCGTTCATTAATTTACAGCGGTAAATTAATTACATGTAATTTTTATGAAATAGGCCCCAATGACCTATTTCATAAAAATCGCCTGTAATTAATTTACATCTGTAAATTAATGAACGCATATTTTTGTTTTGTATTTTTAATTAAAAAGTATATTAATAAAAGTGCGTTTAGAATTTAAAAAATTACATGTCTGTAAATTCCGTAAATTCCACAGTTACGTACGTACTTTTTAATTAATAAAATAAGGATAAATTAATGCGTTTATTAATTTACAATTAGAAAAATCTTTATGAAATAGGCCCCAGATGGTAAATTTATAAAATGTGTGATGTGTTGTTATGGTTAAAAACCTTTTTTATTATATTTATGATTTGTTGCATTACAATTCATAAATATATATATATAAAGCCATAATAAAAAAGCCTTTAAAAATGCGTTATTGGCGGAGAATTAGTAACAAAAAATTAATCTAAAAAGGTGAAAGATAAAAAACTCAATTTAGTGTAGTTTGAAAGTAAGTTTTAAAAAAGCCCAAGCTTAGTAAAAAAACTGTGTCATTTTGGTTATAAAAAGCATAAAAATGGCAGACTTTTTAAATATATTTATAATGTGTTATAACGGTTAAAAGTTTTTTTTATTTTTATGATTTTTGAGTAAAATACAAGTGAAGTATGAAAATGTAGTATAAAAAAACTTAAAATAATCTTTCAAGTTTTAAAAGGTGAATTAATGAAGAAAAATGTTTTCAGTTGTTTTGATTTTAAATAAAAGCTGTTTGAAAAAAAATTGTTTTGGAGAAATTTTATGTAAAATCAATGTTTACAACCTCAAATAATTCTACTGGAAATGTTACACAAAATTTTCTTTAATAATACAAAAAATATACTAGCAAAGAAATAAAATATTTAAAAGGTACTTTATAAAACTGGTCCAATGGTATTTTGGGATCAAAAAAACTTGCAAACTTAGTCCAAAAAAATTGGACTTTAAATTTATATCACTGAAGGTTTGTATCAGCATCCAAAAGATAGAGTATTAGATAACGTACATAATATACTCCTAGAGCCGTATTTCTATAAAAACCTAATTTTATAGAGCAGTTTGTTGAAATTTTGAATTGGCCATAACTCAAAACTTTGTTTTTTCACTTGGACTATTGTTATCATATGGAGAATATAAACATTTTTTAGTCCTTTTTATACATTGAAGACCGATTTTGATTTATAAATATTCGCTGCGTTGAAAACTAAATAATTCTCCAAAACCACCTAGGTTTTTAAGGATCCTCAAATGGCAGATAAAATAAGTGATTTGCAGCGGCTATATATTTTGTGGTTATGAAGGAATAAAAGTGGCTGGAGCTAAAAAGAGTATGCCTATCAATCGCCGCGTTCATTTAAAAAGCAATTTTTTTGCCAGCTCTCTCATTGATTGAAAGTGATTTTTCGCGTCATAATTCTGTGATTCATTTTTTTATAGCAGAGGTCGGCCGGCCATGAATATTTCATATTACCGCCTAAAACCCTGTAGAGCACTGTTGCTGGTATAAGGTTTTAGTCAATGTCCACCTCCAATAGAGGATTGTAGGGATTGGCGCGAGGTGAGATTTGTTTTTAAAAAATATATAACACAAAATAACAAACTAACAAAACTAAACAAAATTAAAATAAAATGAAAAATATAACTTAAAATCAAATGAAATAAAATATTATATATATATATATATATATATATATATATATATATATATATAAATGAAAATAAAAAATTAAAATAAAATGAAATAAAATTTACTTACGTTCAGTTATTTTGGGTTGATTTCCTCCTATACATAGAGTTAAGAGAGAAAGGGTCCCTACCTATCTCACGCCAATTCCCTAGGTCTGCGTTTAGCAGGAATGCACCCTACCGTGATAGAACTTATTTTTTGGTGGCCAAATTGTTGAAAAGATAAGCTTAGACCTCTGGATTGTGGGCTAGGCCGCAATGGCCACACGGTAAGGGCCTGATCCCCCTACCCACGGAAAGGCACTGTGCACACAACACACAGTGTGGCAATCACCTCACCAGGGTGGCAATGGCGGTTTTGGAAAACCAAATCAACCACGACCTCCGAAGTGGCGCAATTCCCCAGAGCAGATTGTCGAGGGGGCTGTGATTCATTTAACAAACAACAATGTTTGTTCAAATAAAAAGTTTTTGACCATCGTAGTTGTAATGCGCGCGACAGTTTGTCAAACGAACCTAACGTCTTCACACTGACGACACAAACTGAATTGTAGTATATAATTTTTCGATATTTACCCTTTTGGAAAGGCCGAATATACTCCAATATACTTTTTCCAGTTTTTTCTTATTAGTTAAATATTAGAATTTTAAAATACCGTTAAAGGCGGCGGAAGAAGAGTCGCTTCTCGGTCTGTTCATGGATGCCACCAAACTCCATTGGTTGGATTCGGGATCGTAGCGCTCGGCCGAACTGAGACGGAGGCGTCCGTCATAACCACCGATGGCATACAAACGTCCGTCCAATGTCGCCACGCTGACGTAACAACGCGCCACGTACATAGGGGCCGCCTCCTTCCACCTCTCCTGTACTGTGTCGTAACACCGCACGCTAATTATAATGCATCAAGTTATGTACATATTCAATCAAATATAAATTGGATACAATTAAATGCAATAAGATATAAGCATAATAAACGGATTAAGAATAATTAAGTTTAAGCCTATTCCCAATTAACCGTATGAAAGTTTGCCCAATCGACTGCCTCACATTTAGTTTTGAACTAGACGTACCGGGATTTTAAACTGTATAAAAAATATCATTAACGTAAATTAGCAAATGAATGGGGCAAACAATGATTAATAAATAATCCGTTTGAAATTAAATCCTATTTAATATTGTGAAGTGTATACCTATTATAATATTCCGTTCCATCGAAACCGCCCACAACAAAAATTTTGGTTCCCACCACTCCGATTCCGTGATAAGCTCTTGGATTGCAGTCCATAATGGAAGAAGTAAACCACATATCTGCCTAAAACTAATGCTTTATAAAAAATAATAAAAATTACTTTTACAAAAGTAACCTCCCATATCAAAAAATAATGAATTATTAATTTTACTTTTGAGTCGTAGCTTTCAACGCAAGTTGTTGGAGTTCCATCTGTCCAACCACCTATCGAAAAAATAACATCGTGGGGAATTCGCGGCCTTAAAATTTCTGTTTGAATGTCGTAATTCAGTAATATATTTAGTCCACTTTCGGACCTAAATTAATGTTTTGGTTTGATTACCAAGTTTTTTTCATGGCTAAAAGCATTAAAATAACAGTTCAGTTTAAATTAATTTGAAACTTAAACCCTTCCACCAGGTTTTTTGTTTGTTGTTGTTTTAGTACCACACTCTAACTGTAACTTTTTGTCATAGAATATCCTCACGTTTAAGGATTACAAATAATTGTTTGCATGTATTGCTACAAAATTGATATGCATATCTTTAAAAAATTTTTAATATTTTTCAAATAGTTACCTATGTGCCAGTGTTTTTCGTTGCCTTTCTAAAAATTCCTTAACTGAGGGAGTAGCTTGGACAGCGGGGTGTCTCAGCAAGTCGTTTTCTACAAAATGCGTGGAGCAAATGCCCAGTCGCAAAGTTTTAAGTAATTCAAGAAAAAAATCCCTTCGTATTTCGGGGTCGTAGGAAATCCAAGCTAAAATAATCCAAAAAACGTCGCTTTCTTCTCGGATATTTAACCAGTCGTCTCGCAAAAGCTCCCCTTATATGGTTCGTCCCCTTTGGTATAATTTACTACAAAGTTTTTTTTCTTAGTATTAAAACTCAAGCTATACCAAAAAGTATTATTACAGAAAGAATTAAATAACTCTTTAGTCGCACTGGAAACTAAATGCGAATTTACGATTTTGCTTTTTTAGCATTTTAAAAAATCAAAAAAATGTATGCTAGCCAATGTGCAATAAAACAAACTTTAAAAAAATTTAAGCCAAAATTTGAGTTGATACTTGTACTACTGTATAAGTATGGAACTTCTAAAAAATTTTTCTTATGCAGGATTTTAGACCCAATAGAACTACTTTGTGACTTTTTCCTTTAAAAATGCTTTTTAGCTCTTTAGGACAGTAATAAAAATTAGTTCAAGCAAAAAAGCGTCTTTAAATAAATCCTAAAAATTTAGAATGTATGAATGAAAGGGGATGTAACCACTGAACCTAAGTCCTCGGGCGGAAGGCCGAAGAACTCCGCACTCTCGCCTTGAAACACCAATCCGTCAATGTTATAAAGGATGAAACGCTTGCTGATTTGATCGAGTCCTGTGCAAAAAAAGCTTCTGGCAAATATCCAAATCCCGACTGCATTGTCCACCCTTATTTTCTCTAACAGAAACTTGGAGCATAATTGGATTAATCCAGACAAATTCCACTTATCAGCTAATGGGAGAAGACGTGCTATTTCGCAAAAACCGAGTTCCTAAAGCTTAACATTATTATTGACAATAAACTTGCCGCACAATTTATTTTAAAAACACAAACAATCAATTTTAGTGTGGATTTGTAACAGAAATATTTCATTGAATTTGATAAACTATTGATTCTTTATTCTCGCATATAATTTGCTTATTGTGTGATTTGAACGCGGAAGAAAGGATAAATTTTCATTTTTATAAAATGGCATTGCATACTAATTATTGTACTTTCTGAAAATATTTAAATTATGTTTTTCTTGTTCGAAAATAGTTTGAAAGATGTAAGCATTTAATGCCTACGCTCGCATAAAGTTGCACACATTTTGTGCCGAGGTTCAAGTAGAAATTTAAAATCTTTTACCACCCGTAGAGACGTTGACGCAGGATTTGCAAAGGTAGCCTTCCAGACAAAATGCATGCTTAGCATATAACAGAAATAATAAATTGTATTTATGTATACGGTTAAAGTGAATTATTTGCGTTGCGTTCATGATCCTACCTGTATTTGACCGCTGTAAGCAAATTGCACAATGAGTGTGAGAAGGTCGGCGTCTTCCTCGGTGAGTATCTCCTTGAGATTGAGGTTGTGGTCGGAACTGCTGGTCCCCACTTTGTTGTCCAGGGATACAGAGGAGCTGGCCGAATTTGTTCTGCATTCACTCCAAGATTGCACGCGTGTCTGTAAAAATCTCCATTTATTGTAAAAATTAATAATTATCAACTTATATACCATGCTTGCAAGTTCAACTACGAAGTGTGTATGTCAAAAAATTTATTTTATCAAGAAATTTATATTAATTTACCCTTCCATTTTCATTTTGGTGCATAAAAAGAGCTCGGAAGAATGGACTGCAAGCTGCGAGTACAGCCTTATGGGCAAAAAATTTCTCTCCACTGGAGGCCACTAGTACACAGTCACAGAGAAGTTGATCTCTTCTGAAAAACGTTTATATTGCTTTAAACAACAATTTTAAACTGTTTTTAATGGAAACTTTCAAATTTTAATAACAAACAAAACAAAATGAATGGTAAGTATTATTGTACAATGTGCAGCCTAGCCGCCGTCGTTAAATTGTTTAGTGTTTTTTTTTTCTTAAAAAAACTACATTACCGTCAGTTTATTTTGAAGACGACGTTCTTTTGCTGTTCGCTAAACGCAAAAATCAGTTGGTTCATTTTAAGGCCGGTTCACACCGGACTGGCAGCTAATAGCTAATAGTGAACGCGCGCGTTTACATCATTACACTCTCATTGTTGCTGCGGTGTAAACTGTGTGCGCTGTGCGTCACCTATCAGCTGCCACTCCGGTGTGAACCGGCCCACAGTTCAAAAAACGCGCAAAGGTCTTTATTTTTTATCCTGACAGATTAAAAATGCAATATGCTGCTTCCACACGTATTTCTTCTTTTTTAATTATTAAAAATCCATGTAGCCGTCAAATTGAAAAAAAAAAATTGTATGGCACCAAAAATTAATTTTCAACAATTGGTACATGAGAAACAAAAAAATAAAAAAACAAATGTAATTCCACTCCATATGTAACAATATTATTTTTATAAAATAGATGTATTCATATTTATTAAATTAAGGAATTAAGCCACACTTAAATTTAAGCAGTTTAGTATTTTAACGTTGTTTCTACAAAGTTTTATTATTAATTTTAATTCTACGTTTTATCATTACAATAGAATTACTTTAAACATTGATTTTAATCAAGCGGAATTTTTGTTAATAACCGTTTGGGAACTAATGTTTGTTGTAATAAAATATTATTGGTATGAAGAATATATAACACAAGAGAATGTCCGACTGTACACTAAATTTTTGACCAAAATTTTGCAAGAAAAGTCGCACTTTCAAATCCATGTGCGACTTTTCTCGCAAAAATCCGCCATTTTCTGCTAGTTTTTTCCCCGCTGTGATTTTTAACACAGTGTTAGTTTTCTTGCAGTGCGGACTGCGACTTTTTTTGCACTCAATACTGCTTTATTCGCACTGCGATTATTTTAGCACTGCGAGTCTGGCTGCACAACAAAAAAAATACAGACGCTAATAGACATTTTCAATGGAGTAAAAGACTTCAAAATTGGTTTTAATTAATTTTTAAACGTTGAAAAGTTATGTTATTTCATTAAAACTATAAAATTTTGACATCTTAACGTTAAAAAAAACGATTTTTACTCATTTAAACACAAAATTTTCGCTTCGTTTTTATTTTTTTTCGTTGTGCAGCTAGACTCGCAGTGCTAAAATAATCGCAGTGCGAATAAAGCAGTATTGAGTACAAAAAAGGTCGCAGTTCGCACTGTAAGAAAACTAACACTGTGTTAAAAATCGCAGTGTGGAAAAACTAGCAGAAAATGGCGGATTTTTGCTAGAAGTCGCACAAACGTTTTCAAGTGCGACTTTTCTAGCAAAATTTTGATCAAAAATTTAGGGTATAGTCGGAAGTTCTTTTGGGTTATATTCTTGTCGCTATTAATCAAAAAGCAAAAAATACACCCTAAATTAGTATACCGAATCTTTATTACTTCACAATAATAATTTGTTTGTTAGTTTTGGTCGTATAGACATAAGCAATTGCCTTAGTATTTGTAAAGCTTCCAGTGTGGAACTATTTATGGAACTGCAATCCGAGTTCAGTGAAAAAATACAAAGTTCTTCGCTCATTTTCCAAAAGTTCCAAAATTAACCGCACAATAGCAATAGTATAAAACAGACTAAAACTACACAATTATTTTCTCTTTAATATTTATAAAATATTGGATGGCGCGAGAGGCCATACACTGGCCAATTTAGCCTCGCGGGACCGTGATCGACACACTGGAGATTCAGATGTGCAGTTTATAGATTTATAAACAATCTCTAAAAACTTACATTCATTTGTTGTTGTATATATAATTTGGTATATATATTTAATATAATTTGGTGGTATATATATAATTCTAATCAAAAACTGACTAATTAGCATACAATCCCATTGAAAGAATTTCAAGTCATTTAGGCATTCACAAGTTCTGGAAATCCATTAAAAGTGCGGTATACTAAATCATGATTTTTTAGCCTGGTTTTTGGTATCAATCGATGCGTCAGGTTTCACTGTGTAAAAAATTGTATTACAAAAAAATTAATTATCAGCGGTTGTCGATATATTAGCAAGAATATCGCTTGGTTATTCCAGATGATTTTTTGTTTTTTACCAAACACCAGCCACGTGATCTGGCTGATGTGTTTCGTTTGAATTGGCGATATTTCGCTCCCGCCACTTCGCTCCCGGCCCTCTTCGCTCCTGGCAAATTTTGTGAACGCCTTTTTTGCGACGCTCTTAAAGTGGGGTACCTCCAAACTTCAACAATTTGAAATTCAGAAATGGAATTTTTAATTTTTTTTTTAATTTTTTAAACCCTACATTTTTCTAAGCCTAAGCGAAACCTAAAAATCAAACAAATCTTTTTTGTGATAAATTTATAAAATTGGCCGAAATAAGCCATGAGCGAGGTTGGCCCCAGCAAAAAATAATAAATTTGCAAAAATTTCTTGAGAGCGAAATGGGTCAGGAGCGAAGTGGCGGGAGCGAAACGGACCGTTCCCGTTTCGTTTCGCTTACGTTGGATTCTGCAAACGCATGTCTTCTCGCAAATATTTAGATGTATTTAAAATAATTTATATGCAAATTTTGCTATGAAAATAATTCAAAATTTTTAATTTTACTAATTTCTGTTTTTTTTAATTATTATATTGTATTTGATTGTAATGTTTTAATATAAATAAACGATTTGATGTATTTTGAGTTCATTTTGTCAAGGTTTCAACATGGTTTTAAGGCAAAAAGTTCTACAATAACACAGCTGTTGGAAACTTTTAATGAGTGGACGCTATCACTAAAAGATAAATTTCTAATTGATGTCATTTACTTGGATTTTGCCAAGGCCTTTGACACCGTGTCACATCAAAAATTGTTATATAAGCTAGAAAAATATGGTGTTTCTGGTAAATTTTTAAAATGGATAAAAGAATTTTTAGTTGGGCGGGAAATTAAAGTTGTAATTAATAACTCAGTATCCAAATCATTTCCTGTAAGAAGTTCAGTTCCTCAGGGTTCTGTTTTAGGTCCATTTTTATTTTTGGTATATATTAATGATATTGTTGATTGTGTTAAGTTCTCACAAATTATACTCTTTGCAGATGATATAAAGTTGTTTGTAAAATCTTCATCTAAAGATTACCACATTCAAACCTTGAGACTTCAGCAAGATTTAGATAGAATACACAGCTCGTCACAAGACTGGCAACTGCAGTTATCTAATCACAAATGTGAAGTTCTTCATATTCGAAATCATAGCAAAGAGTTAATTTGTAAATATAAGCTTGGTAATAACGTACTTGCAACTACAGAATTGGTGCGTGACCTAGGTGTTTATATATCCCATGATATGAAATTCTCTAAACACTGTGAAATCACAGCAAAAAAAGCTATGAGAGTGACATCACTAATTTTTAGAACATTCAATTCAAACTTTAGAAATAATTTTCTCAGAGCATATAAGTCCTATGTTAGACCAATTCTGGAGTATGCTAGTGCAGTTTGGAACCCTTATTTACAAAAGGATATAAACATTTTGGAAAAAGTGCAACAAAATTTCACTAGACGTTTGTTTTATAAATGCAAGTTGTTACCTGTTGGTTATGAACATAGACTGAATTAACTAGGTTTAGAAAGATTAAAGGAAAAAAAATCGAAGAGACAAAATTGATTTATATGAGGAGTGCTTTAAAATTATACATTGCTTAAAACAATTTCTTGCAAGCCAATGATTTTTTTAAGTATAACCTGCAGCCCCCCCGTCGTCATACGCTCTAAATTGGCAATGGAAGACTGCCGAATTAATGCAAGGAAATTTTCTTTTGCAAATAGGGTTGTTACACCTTTGAACAATCTACTCCCATCTCAAGTAACTGTCGATTCTTTGGATGCATTCAAGAAAAGTTTTAAAACTTGACTTAAATAAGCGCTCTTTTTGAGCCTTTAAAGTCATATCAGATAGCTATGTTCATTGATAAATAGTTACAATTGTGATTCATATTGGCGGCAATTAAGTCGCAGATTTGATGTTGTTGATGAAAAAAAAAGAAAAAAAAATAGAAAAAGAGAGAAAAAAAAACACAATGAAATGATGAAAACAGAAGAATTAAACTATGCATAAACTATGCTTAGTATAATATTAATTCTGTTATCTGATCATTAATAATAATAATAAAAAGTTCAATCTTGGCACGTGTGCCCGTCGTTTGTTTTTTAATCGCTTATCTGCCGTACGCATTTACTGTACTGTTGTTTGGCGAAAAAAAATTAATGGAATAGCCAAGCGATATTCTTGCTAATATCTCGACAGCCGCTGAAAAATTTTTTTTTGTAATACAATTTTTTACTCAGTGAAACCTGATACATCAATTAATACCAAACACAAAGCGAAAAAAAAAACACCATGATTTGGTATACCGCACCTTTGAAGTTATTTCTGAAGCCAACAAACTATTTCGCGCTTGAATTTTTTTTTTTAATTTAGCAATAAACAAATTAAGCAGCAACGCACAAAAATTAACCGGTGACTATTGAAATATTAGTTTCAGGAATCTCACAAAATATATTTAAAACACTAGTCAGCGACCAGTGAACGATCGACCCGAGACGTTTTAACTGTCATGTTAAATTTGATTTTTATTTTAAACAATTAGAACGCGTCGGTTAACATTATGATTCCTTGTATTTTTGGCTTCATTTCTTTCTATTTTGTAAAAATAACAACTACAAAAAATAGAATATAAAACGCTAAACGTAACAAGTTTTAAAAAAAAGGTTAATTTTATTTTATTTACCAAAACGAGCTTTCGATAGATTTTACTGTTTGGTTGTTCGCGAGTTTGCGACACCGTTACTAAATAAATATAATTCATTTTGCATTCCACAGTGCCTAGATGACGCAGGAGATAGAAATTTGTATTTAAAAAAGGAGGTCGCGAGTTCGAATCCCGCGGGGTACTTGTTTTTGTAAGCTTTGGCAGCAAAACTTCAGTTTATTCAAATTTTTAAATAATATTTGAATGCAATAAAAAATTTGGAAGGTTTTTATTAATTTTTTTTATCTGAAAGTTCATTTATTATTATAAATAAAATAAAAACAAATCTTCTTTTATTATGACATTTTTTGCACTGAATTTGTGTTGCTTTTTTTGCTTTCTGCGTGAATATATCCAACATAATATGACAATATAATACTAGCCATGAAAAATGCTCTAAGAATAGAGCAGGAAAAAGGGGCGATTTTTCCCCGGGCGTATGTTTAGACAAAAAAGATGTGGACTAGGCTGAGATGGACATTATGTGGACTATAGGAAATTTGCATTTGGTTTGGGCAGCTGCTCACTAAATAAAAATTTCTACCATATGATAATGATTTGTTTATACATTGATCTAATCACACAGCACTGTTGCATTTTTTTAGTTTGATGAAATGTCAATTTAAAAAATCATACTCACAGCAATCTTTAACAAACGCGAAATCGCCACTTTTCAGTCGCGAAATCGCCACTTTATCCACAAAAAAATGGCGATTCCGCGCTTGTCAAAGATTGCTGTATGATTTTTTAAATTGACATTTCATCAAACTAAAAAAAATGCAACAGTGCTGTGTGATTAGATCAATGTATAAACAAATTACTATCATATGGTAGAAATTTTTATTTAGAGAGCAGCTGCCCAAACCAAATGCAAATTTTCTATAGTCCACATAATGTCTATCTCAGCCTAGTCCACATCTTTTCTCTCTAAACATACGCCCGGGGGAAAATCGCCCCTTTTTCCTGCTCTATTCTTAGAGCATTTTTCCAGGCTAGTCTACCACTTTTTTTTGAATTAAATTAAATAATAGCCTAATAAACTATAGTTTTAGCTGCGCAATGACATATGTTTATAATCATTCCGTTGCCGAGATATACTTTTTTAAATAAAAAATAATAAGAAGAAGATAAATTAAATTTAAATTACAAAATTTACCCACGTTGTTTAATTATAGTTAGTGCGGTGCAGTTGCGCTCCAGACAAAGTTTATCTACGTTCTCTAAATATAGTTGGCGCGTTGCCGTGCGCCAATGATTGCAATTATAATTTTTAAAGTAAAAATAATAATAATAAGATGATGAACATAAATTACAAAATTTACTCACGTTCTCTAAGTATGTATAGTTGGCACGGTGCCGTGGGTTAAATTGCAGTGTGGCACCCCGCACCACCGATGATTACCGGCGCGTGGCGCTCCCACGCCACCGACGCTTATTATTATTTTTTAATAAATAAAACTTTGAATTAATTTTGTCATCAGTAATGCAAGAATTAAAAAAGTACTATGTTGTTTTCGCCGTTTTCCGCGCGGTTGAAGCAGATGGCGCTGGGAACTGGTTCCGTTTCTGCCACCAATTAAAACCGGTCTGCTTTTTTTGTGCGGTTTCTATGAGGGGATGTTGGTTGTCTGCTCTGTACAATCCTTATTGTTGCCAAAAGGCTGTTATTGTGCGGTTGGGAATTTTTATTTGTCTATTTTTCAAATTTTTTATTTTGATCAATAAATCGAAAACAAGGACCCAAATGAAAAAAGTGCTTCCTAAGAAAGTTGCGTAAATCCTTCTTCTTTCTAATGAGCCCATGTTTATTTTTGATCAATCAGTAACGAATGAGAAATATCGCTTTTAAGGATGGAGCGTTGGAATAATAATAATAATAATAAGAAGAAAAAGGTTCTGAATTTCAAAATTTACCCACGTTCTCTAATAATGGTTGGCGCGGCGCCAAGGGGCTAAATCGCCCGGTGGCGCTCCCGCGCCACCAATGAAATAAAAAAGTTTTTTTTTAATATCAAACAAGTTTAGTAAAATAAAAATTCGAAAACATTATTTTTTTATTTTTCTTGGAAAAAATTTGCAGAGGTTAATAGAATGTGTTGCGCCAAAATATAAATACTGTTGAACTTTGCGTTTTATATTTTGTTTTTCAGTCGTTTCTGGTGAGATTTTTTATTTTTAAACACCGTTTAAGCTGTGCAAGCCAGTTATTGAAATTTAATTTGTAGTTCATTATTTGAAAAAATTAAATCACCACGAAAAAAACACACGCTATAAAGATATAGTGGATAAGCCTTCCAATAATACTTAATTTAGATTAGCCTAATCCGTTTTCTGGCTGGGAAAAATGTTTCCTACTCTTTTTAGTGAAAATGTTTTGTCCACCATAAAGATGTTCATGTGATTTTTTTAAAAACTGAACCTCAATCCCTGATGGTTAGATTGAAAGAAAAATTAAAAAAATACATGTTTAATATTTTGCTTTGAATGTTGATAATGTGGTGATATGCTTTACAATATCGTACAATTTATTACAGAATATAAATTGACGAGTTACAATTGCGAGAATAGATTCAAAATACTCCGTACAAAAACCCGACAGGCAATAGACAAATCAATAGCAAAATGATATTTCTGAAGAGCGTGGCGGGTTGGTTGTCGGGTAGGAAGAGAGGGGCGAGTTGGTCGGTGAGGACGTGAATCTCGTGAGAGACACAGACGAAGATGAAAGAGGTGATCACCACATTGAACACCGGCCATCTGGGGAACAGTACCAGCACCCCGTGAGAATCCGCCGCCAGCCAAATGTGATACTGCGCTGTGAACAGCTATAACAATAATTAGTAAATAGTATACAATAATCAAATCAGACGTATTTTGCTATATTATAGTAAATATTTTTTATTACAATACTTATTATTATTTTAGACAGTTTATAAATAAAAAGGGTACAAATATAACATAAAAGTAAATGTTGGGTATTTAATGAACACTTTCAATGATACTTCCATAATTCGTATAATTATGAATGATTGAATTCGTATCTTCAGATTGAAGTGTTTTTATATACAGTTCTAACTCCCTAATTTATCATATGATTTACCCACAAGTTAGGAGCATTTTGTTTAAAAGTCAGTCGTGATCAGATTACACTGAATCTCTATAACAGACATAGAATATACTACTTAAATATGCAGAATCTTCGCGAATACACCATGTATAAGGAACAAAATAATCTTGTCAATTTATTGTATTAAATTATACAGAAAATTCTGCATAATACTAAAAATATTTTTGGGCATTATGGTAGCTTTCGCATACCAGATAGTATGCGTTTACTTCTTTATTAGTGCAATCGTTCAATACAAGCTCAGTGCAGTTAGATTACAGTTTATCAAAGAAAAAAAGACAACAAAAATATAAAATTCCGAATTTTTAAAGACCGAGATATTTTAAAATCAATTTTAGTATTTTTCGTTTTAGACTACAAAAGATGGTGGATTCCACGCTATAATTACAAGTTCTAGCCACCATCCTGTTGAATAAAAAAAATTGTTTTTTATAAAAATATCTAGTTTTAACCAAAAATATGCATAAATACTTCGATTGAAATCTTTCCGAACCAGGAAAACAAGCTGCTGGCTTTTGTTCGTAAGCACCCAAAAAGATTTCGGAGAAGCAAATAGCTAATTATCTAAAAAAAACCCAATAATATTGCTAAAACCACCCACTAGACCATATTCGTCGATAGATTTTAATATTTTTGTTATTTATGATTTGTGTTTGATGACAAAATATAAAAATACGACTCTAAGCTGTAATATAATAATTCAGAAAGGCCTAACTGGTTTAAATACTCAATTTTT
>JASAMX010004291.1:0-31079 GCA_030248175.1 Microlaimidae sp. YZB2_3 | reverse complement strand
TCTTTGCATTCAATAGCAATAACTGTAGATTATGACATTTACAACGCAATCCTTTTGTTCTTTGCTTATCAGCGAACGAGTGTCAAGCACAATAAAAAACGAAATAGATTTGCGAAAAAATCTGAGCGCATTGTAACAAAAATTTGCATATAGGTTTTTATTTCACGTAAGATTAAAACTGGCTTCCGAACTTAGTTTGAGTGTAGCACATTCCGAAGAAAAAACGTTAAAACAATAAAAAATACTCCCAATTAATTGACCTGGTGGTATTTTGCAGACAGTGGCCGGATGCCATCCGTGGCGTCTGTTGCAGTTGGGACTCTGAACAAAAATAGAGGATTCGCTCTGACATTCCGCGAACACTTCCCCACCGATATAGTAGAAACGAGCTCCGCGACCTGCAAAGCAGTTTTATAGTAACAAAAGGTCTTTATACAATTATGTATAAAAAGCAAACAGAAAGAACAATGAAGTTTTAGTTTACAAATATCAAGCACATTTTATTGTTGAGCAAACAAAAGGAGAAAATTAAGTAGATAAAAATATAGCTACCAATGTGTTTGCGAGCCTCGATGACGCCGGAGTTTCGGTTGACGTTGGGTAGGGCGCCGAGGCAGAAGCGCTCGGCATCCGACGGTGCGCAAAACCCGTCCACGCTCAGAGAGGGCTGGCTGGCGTGAAAGGCGTCACCCACGCGCTGGTTCATCTCGTAGTAGCTCACCGAACACCAGAACGGCGGCTCGCAGTACTCCACAGCGAAGAAGTCTATAAAATACTTATCACCATTTTTTTGAAGACTTAGCTCCTATTTGTATCGCTAACACGCCGCTCAACTTAAAAAAATAACAAATCTTAGTTACGCAAACATTTTACTTTCTTTTAAAATCTACCCCAGAGTTGGGGAGTTGTGTTCAGAGACAAACAGAAGCACACGTGCTCTCAAAATACTGCTTTTATTACGCGAAATAAATAAATATCACGTACCAATGGGGCTTACTGGATTGAATGGGGAGCAGGAATTGTTACTGTCAGCTAAAATGTTGACAGAAAATAATTATTAAACACATTGTATAAAATTTTGTAATAGGTAATAATTAAATAAATGTGTAAGTTAACAATAAAATTAAGTTAAATATGTATGTAAGAATACTAATTAAAGATAATGGGCTTTTCTGTAAAACATTTTTATTGTAAAAAAATTTTTAACTCCAAATAGACATTAAAACTAAATGGAAAAGTTTAACTACGGAATAATTACTGCTGAAATTATACTTACGTGATGGTTGTTGATCCATGTCTGCATCTTCACTTAAGTATCCTGGAGTTTGCGGTGACTCTGAAAATGTAGTTTAACCCATAGATAAAATAGTCTTAGTTTAAATATAAAAATTATGGAAATTTTTGGTGGATAATGTCTGTTTTAAACTAAAAATACGAAAAAAAAACGGAATATTTTTTGGAGAGGTAGAAATCAAAAAGTTATAGTTTTTTTAACTTAAGCGTGCATATAACACAAACAACGCGTATCATCATGATTACAAATATTTCAGAGGAATCCACACCCATAGGTGTTTTTTTTTTGGGGGGGGGGGGGGGACCCCAGAGCCATGAGGCCACCCCCCCTAGAAAAAATTTAGGGGCCCCCCTCCCCCCCAAAGCTCGAGAGTGGTCCGGCTTGACCCCCCCTAGCGAGGCTGACCCCCCTTCCCCCTCCCTACCAATTCGGAAGTATATTTTTTATTTACTGTCAAAAACACGGTTTTTTAGTTAAAAACAGTGTTTAAATACACTTAAAAATTAAGGAGGGACACAGCCCTCCCCTCCCCCAAAAAAATTTCGGTGGGGGGGCAGCTCCCCCCAAAAATTTTTTTCCACTACAATACTCCGACTCCTCCCCCAAAATGAAACCCTGGGTAAGGCCCTGCCCCCTAGAGCCAAAATTTCGGACCCCCTCCTAGAAAAAATCCAGCCCCCCTCTACCCCAAAGCTCAAGAGCGGTCCGGCCTGAACCCCTCCCCTCCCGACTAATTTACAGGTATAATTTTTTATTTACTGTGAAAAACACGTTTTTTAGTAAAAAACATTGTTTAAATACACTTTTACGGCCTAAATAGGCTGTTTTAGCATATAAAATTCAATATTAGACCTAAAAAACACCGCCCTGGACCCCCTTAGCCCTAAATTTTAAATCTCGCACCCCAGTCGACCCCCTAAAAATTCAGGAATGTCCGGACCCCCTAAAAATTTTGGCCTACCACATGGGGGCGGACCCCCTCCCCCTAGCGGAGGCGACCAATAACAACTATGATAATAACTGTATGTACCCATAGGTAAGCACGGTCCCGCGAGCTAGGGGGGGTGGTTACCCCAAGGAAATAGCAATTTGAATTCTAGGCGGGGGGTCCCAGGGGTGTCCGCACCCCCTAGCTTTTCAGAGTGGGTGAATGAGTGGGTGGGTGGACCTAACCATGCCCCCCTTTCTCATCTATGACTGTACCGAAATTGGCATTGAGCCACCAGGACCGTGCTGACCTTCGGGCAGCACCCAACGGCTCTGGTTGCTGGATCTTGTCTCTCATAGAAATGAGTCCAGCTTGGCATGGCTAGAAAAAGGTTGTTGTACGTCGGCCACACATGGCAGTTTTCCATCTATCAAATCAGTGGACAAATACAGCTCTATTTTTGTGTGGAGTTTGTAGCACTGGCCTTGCAGGAACACTTATACTGCCCATGTACGACGTTAAATGATCAATATAAGGCGACTTAAAAAATTCTTTAGACGAAGACTTCGGAATGAGTGAACATTGCATGCAGTGAACACTCTAGCGGTAAAAGTTGCCAACGTTATTAAGGTTGGACGAAGAATCTCAACCATAGGGGTGAAACTTTTTCGACCTCCTGGCTTGTTTTAGCGCCTGCCCTTTGCATAATCTGCATATAGAAGATAAGTTTCAGGTAATGCAACAACAACAACTGTACCGAAATACTTCCGCTTTCCTAAAATTACAAAGCTTCGAGAACAAAAGTAGCTAATGTAAGGTTTTTTTATCAGTGTTGCATTGCATTATAGCCTTGCTTTGGAACAAAACCATTGCGAATCAAAAACGGAGAAAGTAAGTGTATTGAAAACATTTCTGCCTTATACAATAGTTCAATTCTCCAAAAAACTCAGGTAATTTTACGCGGACTTAGGGGTTTTAATTATTATAGAGTCATATTATCTAAACTTTAATTCTAAAAATTGTTACTACCGATTCCCAGATAAAAAAAACCCCTATGTTTCTTCCCAGATTTCTCTAATGAAGTATATCTCACTCTCACACTTATAATAAATTTTAGGAAAAAATTCAGGTAATACTAAAACAAGAACATAATAAATTTTGTTTTTTCCTTGGAGAACAAACAACTAAGCGAGTCGTCGCAACTTTTTAAAAGTTTCTTACCGACATTATTTGGGAAAATATTTAAGTCCATATTTGCTGTGTAAGGATCAATGTTAGCAGGAATTGACGGAGCTATGTTTTCTTCCTTTTTTACAGTCAAAAGACCCACGTCAGTAGTTGGAGCCTGTAATAAATAAACTTCATCTTTTGTTTTAGCCACATCAAATGCACTTAAAAATTATTCCTCAATCTATCTCACCTAGTTAATGTATAGATTTGTTGAATTACACAATTTATAAATAATAATCAGTGTCATTATGTTTGGATTTTGAAAATTGAAAATAATGAAGTGCAGACCTGTGCACTGCCCCCCGGGGTTTAAACGGAGGAGGCAATTCCAAAACGGGGGGTACGGGGAGCAACTTTTTGGAAACGGGGGGCAATAAAACAGGGGGGCAAGCAGGGGGAAAGAAAAAAAAAGAGAAAAAAGGAGAAAAAAGAAAGGAAAAGGGAAAAAAGGAACAAAAAAGCGAAAAAATAGTAAAAATAGGTCTAAAATAGCTTAAAATGCATTGAAATAGGCTAAAAACTGCAAAAATTTCGCAATGATGGCGTCATAATAGGTAAAAAATGGCGTCATAATTTTTGGGTACTTTTTTATTTTTCCGGGGGGGGGCAATAAAAGGGGAGTATTTTCAAACCGTGCACAGGTCTGGAAGTGGATTATGTATTTATTTTTGTGAATAGCGTCGTTACTACGACAAAATGAGCCACAATTCGTACCAAAAATCCTGATTATAGCCGACACCCCCCTTCTTAAAATTTGGGGGTACCCCGGACACCCCCCTAAAATTTGAGATAGCCCCAGACCCAGTACTAAAAACGCTAAAAATGGGTGATTTGAGGTATATTCCCAAAAAAATTTTCGGGACACCCCCTCAAAATTTCGGGGGTCGGGTATAGCCCAAGCCCATACATGGGCAAGTTGGTCCGGAGTGGGGGGTTAAACCCCAAATTAGGGGGGGGGGTTAAAATCATAAATGGGCAAGTTGTTCCGGAGTGGGGGGTTAAACCCCAAATTAGGGGGGGGTTAAAATCCGAGAAACGCAAAATACCCATATCGTTTTTTTCTGGAGGGCATTTTACCCATATCGTTTTTCGATTTTGAAGGAAAAATAGGTAAAAAACGCTAATTTTAGGTCAAAAAGCCCTTCTTATAGCATTTTTGAACTTTTTATTGCTTAAAACATTTATTTTGACCTCAAAACTTAAGTTTGGGGGCAGTTAGAAGTCATTTTAAAGACGTTTTTTTTCTCTTCATTTTTCCAAAATTGGGGGGGGTTAACTTTTTCTCCCCCCCACTTCTGAGTGTGGGGTTTAAAGCCCCCTTCTCAAAATTTGGGGGAGGGTTAACCCCCCCAACCCAGTGCCCATGTATGGTTAAAATCCGAAAAACGCAAAATACCCATATCGTTTTTTTATGGAGTGCATTTTACCCATATCATTTTTCGATTTTGAAGGAAAAATAGGTAAAAAACGCTAATTTTAGGTCAAAAAGCCCTTTTTATTGCATTTTTGAGCTTTTTATTGCTTAAAACATTAATTTTGATCTCAAAACTTAAGTTTGGAGGCAGTTAGAAGTCAATTTAAAGACATTTTTTTCTTCATTTTTCCAAAATTGGGGGGTTAACCTTTTCTCCCCCCCATTCTGAGTGGGGGGGGGGGGTTAAACCCCCCTTCTCAGAATTTGGGGGGGTTAATTCCCCGACCCCCCCCGTGACCATGTATGGTATAGCCCCCAAAATCCGGGAGGCTGCCCACCTATGAATGTGACTCATTTTAGATTTCAAAAACAGAACCCTAATAACTACAGAATGATTCACATTTACGTGTATTTTATAATGGCTGTAATGGCTCATTTTGCCATAGTAATGACGATATGATTTTTTTTTGCATTGCGATGTATTTATTTGTATTTGCTGTATAGTTGCTTTTTTAATGTTCCTGTTTTTTCACACTTATACATACTATAACTCATACATCACACACAAGCACCGGTAAGCTTGTATTAGAGCAGAAGCGGGCCGGCTATGGATATTTCATATGACCGTCTAATACTATATACTATACCAACACTGTTGTTGGTGTAGAGTTTTAGTGAAGACCCCAATACTACTAGGGGATTACAGGGAGAAGATGTGAGTTTTACATCCATAGATGAACAAAGGAGGAGTTAGGGTGAGGTCCACTCCACCCCCTCAGAGATGTACCAAGGGTTTCTTTTTTTGGGGGGGGATTGTAGTGCCAAAAGAATTTGGGGGGGAGCTCCACCCTTACCCCCGAAACTTTGGGGGGCCTTAATTCCTAAAAACGTTAAAAAAGCAGAGATAAACGTAGATAAACCTGTATAATACTGTTTTTGGCCTAATAACGTATTATCTAATATTTTTAGCGGTAAAAACATGTTTTCTTAGTTAAAAATTACATTAGCACACATTGGCAGAGCCTGGATTTCACAAAAAAGGAATTTAGAGACCTTTAAGATTCCTTGGCTACACGCACATTGTAAAGCAAAGCACATGAGCAGCATCTCGTCTCGACTCTATGTTTTTAGGGTACCCACCTATATGAAAAAAATCCGGGTCAAGGGCGGCTGGAAAATTTGGAGGGGGGCGGGGGGGGGTACATAAATCAACCAATATGGGTGTTTGTTTTGCTTTCTGTGTAGTACTTGTTACTTATAAAAAATATGGTACTTTGAAATAACACAAGCATAATATTAGGCAAAATAAATAGCGAGATATTATATGTATGTATACTATGGAAAGTGACCACTGAGCAAAGCGAAGCAGAATTTTTTTTTGCTTTTTGGGGGTCAATTGTAGCACTAAATTTTTTTTATATTTTGGCGCCGAGCGATTAGCGAGGCGTTAGAAAATTTTGAATTTTTATCCTCTGAAAACCCTTAAATTTCACTATCTGGCGACCATTTCGGGGGGAGGGGGGGGGGGGGGCGGAGGGCGACAACGGGGGGAGGGGGCGGAGCCCCCAATGAAACGAAAAAAGCAGGGAAACGGAGAAAACCGTAACCGGCCACCCACGGCGGCGCGGCGGGGCGGAGGCGCCCGCCGGCGCGGGCCGCCGTTCGGCCCCCCAGGGCGCAGGGGCAGGGGGGGGGACAAGATTGTTTGTTTTGCTTTCTGTGTAGTACTTATTACTTATAAAAATTATTGTACTAACTTTGAAATAACATTAGCATCAGGCAACATAAGTAACGAGATATATATGTATGTATACTATAGAAAGTGACCGCTGAGCGAAGCGAAGCGGAAAATTTTTTTAGGTTTTTGGGGGTCCATTGGGGTATCGATCCAAGTTTCGCGCCGAGCGATTAGCGAGGCGCTAGAAAATTTTGAATTTTTAGCCTTTGAAAACCCCCCAAATTTTACTATGTGGCGACCATGGGGGGGGGGGGCGGCCGCCCCCCCCCGCCCAATCACTATCCTTATTTTTCCTCCTGTCCGACCGTTTCGGGGGGGGGGGGCGGGCGCCCCCCCTGGTTACGTCCCTGTAATATTTCTACTAACTATTTTTGTGGTCTCAAGATATGTTGCATTATACGTATCCATAATTGCATAAAATTAAATGTTAAGGTTATATATTTGGGGTAACAAGCAAAAGTAAGTTTTATTCTAATATTAATATGCTAACTTTTAATAATTTTATAGCATTTAAAAACTTATATAATGTAAAATTTTTATATATTAATATACATTATTTTATATATTAATATACATATTTGTTGCAACATATATAACTATACATTTGTATGTATATATATGTAGGGTCATACATAACAGCTAATCAAGTGAGCTAAGCTTTATATTAATTATGTTTGCTAATTATAATCAAAACTGCACGTTTATTTAAATTTATTACATTAATAATTTTGTATATTATTTCTAGTTATTTTTTCTCCTATTTCAGGTTTGGTAATTAATCAATGTAAGTATAATTCAATTTATAATGCTATATAATGGTCAAATATTATAGTAGTATTTTAAGTTATAACTGTAATCAATGTTCTCTTATATTCTTACCTAACATATTATAATATATATATATATATATATATATTATATAGTGTTTTTTTTGTTAGTTTTTTTTAGTTTTGGTTGGATTTTCAAGGAGGCATTTCAACATTGTAGAAATTCCAATTTAAAAAAAACATTAGGGTAGTGCATTTAATTTCGGCACTTTTTCGTTTTTCCAATGTAACTTTTCACTGTATGGCCCGATTTTCATGTTTGATAGCTCATTTGAAAGCTTTTACGATATTTCGTTACGTCATAAAAGTTTCACTGTACGAAAATTGTTTTTTAATTAATTAAATTAGTTTTTAAAAAAATGGAAAATTGCCGAAATTAAATGTATGCATTTAATTTCGGTACTTTACAAACAATCGATTGTTTCTCAAACAAAAAATCATCATTTTCAAAAATTTAAAAGCCTATCATTATCTCCAGACAGTTTTCTTTAATTTAAGCTTCTACTTGTTGTTCAAAGTGTAACTGGCAAAAAGTTACAGCTAAAATGCCAAATGGTATCAAAATGAGCAAAATTTGGAAAAAAAACTGCATTTAATTTCGGCACTTTTTAAAAGAAACCCCTTAATCGGGTTTAAGTGCAGTGCTATGACCCCTACACATTTCAACGTTGTCTTTTAACTATTTACAACTACAATTTAACACCCGACCACTTAATTCAACCCGTTTTTACCGTAGCAATATGTGTGCCGAAATTACACTATTTTATTTTATAACGATTGCTCACAACAGACGCAACGTAGAACCACGGGGACTAAAAATTTGGAAAATAGACTAAATTTTACGAGGACAGTTTAATTTTTAAACCAATTTATTGCGTAATCATGAAATGCCCATGTTCTAAAAACGAGTAACAATTTTATTTTTTTGTAAACCACACAATTTCATATAAAAATATCATAACATAACAAATAAAAAGCTCACGCAAGTCATCTACATATAATTAGCTCTTGTTTGAGCTATCAAACGTCGTTATCCGTCCAGGATTAACAAAGATATAGTCCAAAATCAAAAATGCCCAATTTGGAAAAGTGCCGAAATTAAATGTTATGTTATGTTATGTTATGTGAAACCCTATGTTTTATTTAATAAAAAACTCTTCCCTAAAATCCTCTATAGGAGGTTGATTTCTAGTATTATTATGCTGTACTGGCCCAATAATGGTGGTGAGTTCCATTTAAGATAATATAAACCGCAACACTGTTCATATCTAATGTACTATGTGATCGGAATCATTAGTAAACAAACAAATTAAATCTAAGAAAGTCACTCTGAAATTTAATTCCTTACTTACTAAAGTTGTCATCCATTTATAATTATTAAAAATTTATCCACTACGCAAGCAGAAATTGCTGTCTTTAACTTTTGTGGATGACTCGACGCTCACTTTATTTGCACGCAAACGTCTGCCAGTATGGAGAAAACGTCGGGAGAATAGCAATTTGTTGGTTTTGTTTTTGATGAAATTACACGACAGATTTCTTTATAGTAGAATATAAGGTTTTAAAGCATCAACGCTACATGCAAGTTTTGAAATACACACATGAAGATAAAAAGAACTACATTAATAATCAGTGTGATTTTGTTTTTTAAAAACACATGCTATGTTACCGTAAACCGCTATATATAATATTATGCAAATTCTAACAAGATTTTGAATTTGAATTTCCGTCGACATCCTTAATGCTCGTATGTTTTTTCGGAAACGTTTTAGTTTGAAGGAGATTTGAGGCCTTTGGAACAAAATACCTTGATACAAAATATTTCGAAAAAATAAGCCCAACGTCAGTTATATCTGTACAGTACAACCATAGATGAACAAGGGTGGGTAGGGTGGGGTCCACTTCTTTAGCCTCGAGATTTTGCCCCCCCCCCCTAGAAAACAAAATACAGGCCCCCCTCCCTCCCCCCACATATTCGAGTTTTTTTACCCCTGACCCCCTTCTAGATTTTGTAATATGACCCCCCAGCTGATCCTCCTCGGGAAAATTTTAGGTAATTTTTTTATACTAAATTTTCTTCCAAAAACGTGAATTTTTAACACAACTTCATGTTTTTACACCCTTTTTATATCAGAATATCGTTTTTTATTCAATAAAATTCAGTTTTTATTCAATATAATAATTGTTTTTTATATTATCTTATGAAAAACAATTATTAAACCTTTAATGGTTTAAAACTATTTTGCTTCGGACATTGGACCCCACCTGACCCCCCTCTAGGTTTCAAAATCATCTTCTACCTCTGGTCGACCCCCTAGAAAGCTGGGGGGGGGGGCGTGGGGGATTCGACCCCCCCTAGGACTCCCCATAGATTTTGAAATGTCATTTACGCGGGGTAAACACCCCCCTAGCTTCGGTGACCGTGTTCATCTATGAGTAGAACCATAGTATTTGTTAATAAAAGTTGGCTGAATTGTGTTCTTTATATTTTAAACAGGTGTGAAACACGATAAGGAAACTGGCCGCTTGCCAACTGTAGTCCAAATGGAGAGATGCACGCGCCAACTGGTGGCCAGGTCTAACGATACTCAAACCCCGTTACCATTGGCTTCAGGGGCGCATTTGGTAAGGAAATAATAATGATGCTCCTCTACATAAAGATGCGTTGCGGAGTCAAACTTTGTGTTTGATGATTTTTCGTAAAAACCTTACTCTCTCCCCAATAGCCCTCAAAATTTTTTTATTTAAATATCTTCAGTGGTTCAAAAGATATAACCCCTAACCAGACCTGTGCACGGTCTGAAAATGCCCCCCCTTTTATTGGAGGATTTGCCCCCCCCCCGCCAAAAAATGAAAAAGTACCCTAAAAATATGACGCCATTTTTGACCTATGATGACGCCATCATCGCGAATTTTTTTGCAGTTTTTAGCCTATTTCAATGTATTTTAAGCCATTTTAGACCTATTTTTACCTTATTTCCGCTTTTTTTGTCCCTTTTTTCCCTTTTCCCTTCTTTTTTTCTCCTTTTTTTCTTTTTTTTTCTTTCCCCCCTGCTTGCCCCCCCGTTTCAAAAAAGTTGCCCCCCCGTGCCCCCCCATTTTGGAATTGCCCCCCCCGTTTTAACCCCGGGGGGGGGGGGGGGCAGTGCACATGTCTGCCTAACTCTGGCCATTGGCAAAAGAAAACACGTATATGACCTCCCAGAATTGCGTTTTTTCGACAATGCTGTACTTGAAAGATTGCTCAATGGGTATAAGAATTATATTTACAAAATTATGCACTCAAAGAAAGCGGATATTTTCTACTTTAATTAATTTGATACCTTGATTGTTAAGATGTGTGCAGTATTTGTCGAGATATTGCGTTTCCCCTACAAAAAACCCAAAATTTTTTCGCTAAAAACACGAAGAGAAAATAAAAATATTGGACAAACTTGATCAAATCATTACCGTCGTTTGGTGTTTTTAACAAAAAAAATCGATGTTTTTTTTGTACGGAAAACGCAATATCTCAAAAAATACTTCATTAACCTTAACAATCAAGGTATCAAACCTTTGCTTTAAATCGTCAACGCTTCGGAGTACAAATATATTAATATTAAAGCTTATATTAAGCTTAGTTTCGTTCAGCAGACTCGACGAGGGAAATACGTTTTTAGTTTGCTATTCGCAACGCGATGTCTAAGGAAAACTTTATCGAGCGATATTTTGAATAATAGCGCAGTTAACGTCCCCGTTGTTTTTCTTGTAACACACGTAATGCAATTTCTTCTGACTATAAAATGTTATGACTGATATACATTTTAAACGTTTAAAAAATTAAAATGTAATTTTTTCATAACAAAAAGCCTTTTGGTAAAATGACTTTCGACAAATGCAATTTTGGTTAAATGGCCATCGGCTAATTTTACATTCGGACTAATTGACTATCTATACATTCAGCTTGATTTTTAGGTTTCGCTTAGGCTTAAAAAAAATAAATCTGAAGGTTAATTTGTCCGAATGTCAAATTAACCGAAGGTCATTTTTACCAGAATGTCATTTGTTAGAAAGTCAAATGTTGAAAAAATTTGTACGGTGATTAAATTACATGGAGCCATTTAAAATGATATAGAGGGTGAGATATATATTACATAGATAAAAAATGGTATGTGTGTTTTGGGTAGGATCAGAGGAGGATTTAGGGTTGATGGAGCCCAGGGAACTTCGGTCCGTAAATGGGAACTTAGGACCGTAAATGGGAACATAGAGCTGTAAGTTGGGAACTTGGAGCCGAAAGTAAAAATCGCTAAAACGTAAACCTAAATCTAAGCCCAAACTATTTTTAAAGGCTCTAGGTTCCCTGCGTGTAACTCTAAAGACCCTGCATGTAACTCCAAAGACTTTCATTTGACCTCTTCTAAAAAATTTTTGGGTACAAGTCATACATGGGCACGAGGGGGGGGTTAACCCCCCAAATTCTGAGAAGGAGGGTTTAACCCCCCCACTCAGAAGTGGGGGGGGGGAAAGGTTAACCCCCCAATTTTCGAAAAATGAAGAAAAAAAATGTCTTTAAAATGACTTCTAACTGCCTCCAAACTTAAGTTTTGAGATCAAAATGAATGTTTTGAGCAATAAAAAGCTCAAAAATGCTATAAAATAGGCTTTTTGACCTAAAGTTAGCGTTTTTTACCTATTTTTCCTTTAAAATCGAAAAACAATATGGGTAAAATGCACTCCAGAAAAAAAACGATATGGGTATTTTGCGTTTCTCGGATTTTAACCCCCCCCCCCCACTCCGGACCAACTTGCCCATGTATGATACAAGTATTAAATTGGGGATAGCTCCACTTCTTCACAAGTAATTTTAAGATTGTATATTGTGTCCGTCAATAAAATACCTTGATTAAAAATATTATAATCGTATTTTTACTACAAAATTTTTAATTAATTTCTAAAAAAATTAAGGCGAATTGAAATTGAAGTTCTTTAGCCCGCTTCAGCTATAAAAAATTCTTTAGTGATTAATTTAATATTAGCCTCGTGTTTTATAACCACTTAAAACCGTTTTTATGTGTTTCGATAAACGTTTAGCGGTAAAAAAACAGTTTAAATTGTAATATTTTTATATTATTCCTTAATTTTAATTATAACAAAATCGGAGTCTAGAGGCGTTACGTTTCAAAGTATATGAACATTAGTAATTACAATTAGAAAACATTTTATTTATAGAAATTTCTTGCTGCAAGTCGAGATGGATTGGAAAATGAAGATGCTAGCAGCCTGGCTTTAATAATTTAATCAAAGTTAATGTAACTGATTTTTAACGGAGAAAATCGGTCTGGTACGGGTATCAAAGCTTTTAAGAAAACAAACTACAAAATTTGGCTGAGGAAAATTTTACGCGGCAAAAATCGTATTTACTAGAAAAAAAATAATTCGAACTCGAGAAACCTTATCTGCTGTGAAGGTAATAATTATAACGAAAATTGATCGTGATAGTAATAGAAAGTTGTGAGAAAAACACTATTACTTCGTTAAAAAATTTGGAAAAAATATGTGTTGACATTGATATTAAAATACAATTAATTGTTGTAAATAAAATTTATTTACTGTAAATAACACTAATATTTTTTTATATAATACCATGAAGCAATTTTATCTGTTAACTTTCTTTGGTATATTTCAGTATGATGAGTCCAATATCTTCGAAATTGTCGATAACCTATAACAAAAAATATAGAAAACTGGACAAACCTTATTTAAGCGTGTTGTTTATATGTTCTACAAGATATTATTAAGCTCCTTGTAGCGGTTACATTCACAAAGAAATGAAATACTTTAAACAATACATACAACAAAATCAGTTATAACATTTTCGTATTTTTTTTTTTTTTAGTTTCGTATAGTTTTAAAACACAGTTTCATTTAAAAGGTTTAACCATGAGCAGAATATTTAGGAACTAAAAATGTACAAACAAACCTGTTTATATTGCTTATTATTTTCAAGCATATCCGGAATCTACCACGATATTAAATATTTTTAAAGTAAAAAGCAGTTTTTCAACCGGAAGTTACCGTATGATTAGTCATCGTATGGGTGCTGTGCTGACTACTACTAACATGTTATTCAAAAGATAAGTGGTTTAAATATTTTGAAGTTTATGCCTATTAAATTTTAGTACCCTTTACAATAATGCTTAACAATTTTTTGATATAAAGTAGTAGGTATTACCTGTTTTTTCAGTGGCTTCATTAAAGTCCTTTGGTACCATGCCTGGGAACAAACCAGACCAATGCGCCTGCATCACTACCCTGTTAACAGAAAAACGGCAGTTTTAATTGTAAAATCCTAATTTCAGATTAAAAAAAAAATTAGTACATAAAAAAACCTGAACTGTTGTATGAAGTTGGTAAAGGAAAAAATGAAAAAAAAAACAACAGATTTTTCTTGGGGGGACGGGCGAGAGAGAAGAAGGGCATTCACATACCGTGATGAGAGCTACAAATGCTCGCCAACAAAACTCAAGCAGACATCATCGCAGTGCAAGAAACAAAACTCAAAACATCGCAAACAAAACACCAAAACTACAAGACTACACCGCGTCCAGACAAGACAGACAAGGCAAAAGTGGGGGAGGACTACTCACATACATACACAAAGATATTATCTTCTCCCAACTCAATCCTACTCAAACTCCACAACACCGAAGAGCTACTCATAACACGCATACACAAAACGAAAAGCAACACATAGACATCGCAAACGTCTACATCGCTCCAAGGGACACTCAATCAGCAACAACAGAAAACAACCAAATAGGAGACACAACACACATCATACACCAACTCAAACATCTCCAGACATCACAATTATCTCAGCAAACATCAACAACACCCACTCATGGCAAACACTACATGCACTCAATTCAGACCACCTACCAATACTCACAACATTACACATGCACACACAAACCAGTGGCGTGCCCAGGGGGGGGCGGGGCGGGCGGCCGCCCCCCCCCCCGAAATCCGGCGAAGCCGGATTTTTTTGTAAGGGGGGACCCTTACGTTTTTTGAATTTTGGGAGAGAAAATTTTTTTTCTTAAATATTAATACAGAAACTTTCCTGATGCCATTCAAAAGCAAATTAATAGTCAAAAAACCAAATTTTCCCCGCTTCGCGGGTAGTTTAAATTGACAATTTATCTAAGTTTTTCAATTCCAAATCGATTTTGCCGCTCAATAGTTAAGGCATACATGTTAAATACAACTACTATAAACATTGTTAACCTTTTATTAACGTTTTAAACACATGTTTTAAATGGATAGGAATAAAAAAACCTTAAATTTTGTTTTAATTATCATCTGGAATTAAAATTTCTAGTGTATTTTGGCGCCTTAAATTAAAAATTTTCTCCCCCGAGGGGCATTCTGCCCCCCGGGCAGAATGCCCCCCTGACAAGGGGCTCTGCACCTTGACCCCGATGGGGGGCTCTCGCTCCCAGACCCCTTATATCTGGGGGGCTGTCGCCTCCCAGACCCCCCTTCAGGGTTAGTATTTACCCCCCCAGACCGCCCCCCCCAAATGAAATCTTGGGCACGCCACTGACACAAACAACAACACACCAAAACAACATCCATAAATTACAAAAAAACAAACTGGCAAGCCTTCACCGCACACATAGAAGACAACATACAAACACTCACACCCACCACAAACACAGAGTGCCATTGAGCCAGCAGGACCGTGCTAACCTTCAGGCAACACCCAATGGGCCTACGGGTACCAACCATCTGGACCTGGTTGCTGGATCTTTTCTTTTATAGAAATGAGTTCAGCTTGGCATGGCTAGAGTGACTGTTGTTGTACGTCGCTAAACTGCCCGCTATGCAAAACACAAATACACACAACACAACAAAATTTTCACATGCACACACTACACACTAACCCGACCTTGGGACCAGATGACCTCTGGGCGAACCCCGCAGCGGTTGCTGATCTTCTCCAAGAGTGGAAAGAGGGGGTGAGCAAGGCGAGGAGTGTGCCGGATGGAACCAACCAGGATTGAGCGAAACTCTGGTTACTGGCAAAGGACAACAACAGGTCTGTTATCATTAATAGGTGAAATAAATAATACCTTTCTAAAATGTTCTGTTGCTTTTGGCATACTCCTGTAAGCTGTCTAGGATATACAGAGCCATCTAGTCTCATGAATTGCCGTAAAATAAGAACGTCCTAAAATATCAAATTAGAATTAAGTTCTGAATAACCTAAAAATATACTTTTCAAGTAGCAAAGTAACAAGTCTAGTTATATAAAAATAGATAAGGATACTAGTGGTTAGATACATAGATGGACAGTCTCCTGAATTTTTTTAATTTTGCTTTGTTTTTTTGGGAAGGGACTATACGTGAAGATCAAATATGAAGGCTATATAATTTTTTGCGGGAGGGTGATTGTCTAAAATACAATTGCTGCCACTAAGCCTGCTTAAATTTTAAAAGTAGGTAACTGAGATTCTGATTTCTGAGGCACCCTAAAATTTAGGGGAGCTGTCCTTAGTTCCGGGAAATTTCTCCAAACCCCCCCCCCCCTTATAGTAAAATAAAAAAAATGGAAACAAAACGTACGTGGTATTCTATGGGAACATTAAGTTTGCACAATGGACATGAGCCACAAGGATTTCTAACGTTCAATAATTTCTTTTTACGATTAGTTGTTACATCTTTTGCTTCAATCTAAAGAATAATAAAACTGATACTTTTTAAAACAGAGCGGTCAGTGATTTATATTGCTTGTGGAACAAACAATTGTTGCATAATGTTCGCACAACATTTTACTTATTATATACAATAATTTTTGAGTGTAAAATAAATTTTCTGGTCTAAAAGAAAACTTATTTAATTTCTATTCTGAAAAAAAAATTTGCCTACCTTCCCAAATAAAATTTTGGCGGGAGGAGGGAAGAAAGGGGTACCTAACTCCCATTTTTAGAAATTTGAAAAAAAAATTTCAAAACTAAGCACCTTTAAGCTGAAATTTTGAGGTCAAAATAAGTGTTTTAAGCAACAAAAGGCTTTTCCTGAACAACTTTCTTATGTAGGGTAACTGACTTAATTTCGACCACCTTTTCTTATTTTTTTGAATAAGTTTTTTCTGGCTTTTTCAATCAAGCCAAAATTTGGCCTAAAAATCAAACAATAGCTATATTTGTTATTCCAGTGCAAAATTTGAATATTTCTGTTACACTTAAAAATCAGTGAAGGTTTAAACTTTTTTTTGAAGTGGCCGAAGTTAAGGCGCGTGCCATTTATTTCGGCCACCTACAAAAAACTGGCCATAACTATTGCTTAAACGAACAATAAAAATTTATACATATAACTTAATTTTTCCCGTTTGCGAACTTTAATAGTTATTAGCAAGACTTTAAATAATTATGTCAAAACCTTAAAAAAACAAGTTTTAATAATTTGTATTTTTTGTTCAATTTTTATTTTTGGCTTAAAAAATGTCAAAACGAAGTCAAACGAGCGAAAAAAATTCTTTATAAATACGGTAGTACGATGATATTTAAAAACAACAAAAAACTGCGGGTTCTTTCACCTAAATTTTAAGGTGGCCGAAATTAACGGAATCTTAAAATGCGCAGTTAGTTAAACGCATTGCAAAATGATTTTGAAGAAAATATCAAAACATCAAAATTAACAACTTTGAGCCTTAAATAGAAGTAATTTAAGGTTAGGGTAGTGCATTTAATTTCGGCACTTTTCCCAATTGGGTATTTTTGATTTTGGACTATATCTTTGGTATTCCTCGACGAAATACGACGTTTGATAGCTCAAATGAGAGCTAATTATATGTAGATGACTGTCGTGAGCTTTTTATTTGTTATGTTATGATATTTTCATGTGAAATTGTGTGATTTATAATTTAAAAAAAAAGTTACTCGTTTTTAGAACATGGGCATTTTATGATTACACAATAAATTGGTTTAAAAATTGAACTTTCCTGGTAAAATTTAGTCTATTTTCCGAATTTTTAGTCCCCGTGGTTCTACATTGCGTCTGTGGTGAGCAATCGTTATAAAATAAAATAGTGTAATTTCGGCACACTATTGCTGTAGGTAAAAACGGGTTCAATTTAGTGGTCGGGTGTTAAATTGTAGTTGTAATTAGTTAAAAGACAACGTTGAAATGTGTAGGAGTCATAGCACTGCACTTAAACTCGATTAAGGGGGTCTTTTTAAAAAGTGCCGAAATTAAATGCACTTTTTTTTCCAAATTTTGCTCATTTTGATATCATTTGGCATTTTAGCTGTAACTTTTTTCCAGTTACACGTTGAACAATAAGTAAAAGCTTAAATTAAAGAAAACCTTCTAGAGATAATGATAGGTTTTTAAATTTTTGAAAATGATGATTTTTTGACTGAGAAACAATCGATTGTTTTCATTTTTTAAAAAACTGATTTAATTAAGTAAAAAAACAACTTTCGTACAGTGAATTTTTTATGAAGCAACGCAGTATTGTGAATGCTTCAAAATGAGCTATTAAACACGAAAATCGGGCCATACAATGAAAAGTTACATTGGAAAAACGAAAAAGTGCCGAAATTAAATACACTACTCTATATATTGCTTCGTTCTAAATTTGATGCAGTTTAAACACAAAGCAAAAATTAGGAAAATCACAAAAATTCACTTTTTGTATGAAAATGTTGATAATGTAGAATAACAAAAATAAAAAAACTTTTGCAAAAACACTTTATTCAACATTAATCCAGTTACTTTTGTCCTAGATTTTTTGTTTTAAAAATAAGCCGATTTTCTAATACCCTAAATTGGTGGCCGAAATTAAGTCAGTTACCCTATGCGTTAACGGGCAAAACCACCAAGATATTAAAAACAACCAAACAGATTTTAGAAAAATTTTCTTTATTTGTGTAATAGTTTCTTGTGTTTCAGTTTAAAAATTTCAAAAAAAAAACTTACTGTTGTTGTAGAGCCTTCTTTTCGCTCCGAAACTAAAATTTAATATTATATAATAAAATATTATCATTCTCGTATTATGGAGTGGGCGGGGTGACTGTTTATCCCATAACGACCGTTTTTATTTTTAAATGGGGGGGGGTGGGGTGGTTGTCCCCTTTGCCAGCAGGCGAATAGCCTTCAAATTTTAAGCGCCAGCGCGGAAATCTGGGCGCCAAAAAACGACCAAAAACTTCTATTTATGGTTGTGTTACGTATTAGTGTTGAAACATCGTCACATTTATGGACACTGATGACAGGTGGGCAGCCTCCCGGTTTTTTTTTGGAGGGTATACCCATAGATGTTTTTTGGTCCGCTTGGGGGGGGTCCACCCCCGAGTGGAAGGCCAAAACTTTTTTTTTTTTTTTGGGGGGGGGGGGTCCAGGGTGGTGTGGACCCTCCTGACTTTTTAGGGGGGGGATCGACTCCTGGTGCGAGATTTCAAATTTAGGGGGGGGGGGGCAGGGGGGTCCGTTTTTTTAACAAAATTTTTTAAATCAATAATTTAAGCGTTTTTAGGTCTTTCTAATATTGAATTTTATAATTTTATATACTAAAACAGCCGCAGTGGCGTGCCCAGGATTTGCTTGCGGGGGGGGGGGGCGGTCTGGGGGGGAAGTACATCTTACCCTGAAGGGGGTCTGGGGGACAGCAGCCCCCCAGATATGGGGGGTCTGAGGGGCAAGAGCCTCCCAGCAGGGTCAAGGGGCAGAGCCCCTTGTCAGGGGGGTCCAGGGGGCAGAATGCCCCCCGGGGGGAGAAAATTTTTAATTTAAGGTGCTAAAATACACTAGAAATTTTAATTCCAGATGATAATTAAAACAAAATTTAAGGTTTTTTTATTCCTATCCATTTAAAACATGTGTTTAAAACGTTAATAAAAGGTTAACAATGTTTATAGTAGTTGTATTTAACATGTATGCCTTAACTATTGAGCGGCAAAATCGATTTGGAATTGAAAAACTTAGATAAATTGTCAATTTAAACTACCCGCGAAGCGGGGAAAATTTGGTTTTTTGACTATTAATTTGCTTTTGAATGGCATCAGGAAAGTTTCTGTATTAATATTTAAGAAAAAAAATTTTCTCTCCCAAAATTCAAAAAACGTAAGGGTCCCCCCTTACGAAAAAATCCGGCTTCGCCGGATTTCGGGGGGGGGGGGGCGGCCGCCGCCTCCGGCCCCCCCCCCGGGGCACGCCACTGAACAGCCGATTTAGGCCTAAAAAGTGTATTTAAACTCCTTTAAACTAAAAAACCGTGTTTTTGGCAGTAAATAAAAATTTATACTTCCACATTGGTCGGGAGGGGGGTCAACCTCGCTAGGGGGAGGTTCAGGCCAGACCGCTCTCGAGCTTGGGGGGAGGAGGAGGGCCCTGGATTTTTTCTAGGGGGGGTCCGAAATTTTGGCTCAAGGGAGGGGGGTGGATCCCTCTATCCCCCCAAAAAAATCTATGGGTATACCCAAACCCCGAAATTTGGGGGTATACATAGGTGAGAAAGGGGGGGGGGGCAGGGTGGGGTCCACCCCCCCTAGCCTCGAAATTTTGGGACCCCCCTAGACGAAAATCCAGGGAGGGGGGCTTCCCTCCAAATTTCTGAATTTTTTACCCCTGACCCCCCTCTAGAATTTGAAATCTGACCCCCCTCCCCCCTCGGGAAAATTTTAGGTACTTTTTTAATACTAAATTTTCTTCCAAAAACGTGATTTTTCAACATTTATTCATCTATTTACACCCTTTTTACACCAGAATATCGCTTTTTATTTAATAAAATGTAGTATTATCCTATAAAAAGAACAATTATTAAAGTTATTATGGTTTAAAACTGTTTTGCTTTGGACACCGGACCCCACCTGACCCCCCTCTAGATTTCAAAATTTCGCACCCCGGGTCGACCCTTCTAAAAAGCTAGGGGGGTCCGGATCCCCCTGGGACCCCCTCCTAAAATCTCTAGGTCCCCCCTAGCTCCACCTCCCCCCTAGCTTCCCGGACCGTTCTCAACTATGGGGGTATACCTCAAATACCCCATTTTTAGCATTTTTAGTACTGGGACCCGGGACCCCCCAAATTCTAAGGGAGTTGTCCGGGGCCCCCTCAAACTTTAGGGTTGGAGGTATCGGCAGTAATCAGGATTTTCGGGGGTATACGCGTATACCCCCAAACCCCAACCTCCCGTCGTGACCACCTATGGTGATACCTGACCCCCGAAGTTTAAGTGGGTTTCCAAAAAAAAACCAAACATTTTGTTTGTTTGTTTTGATGCAATGTTACGCTTGGTGAGGCAAAAATCAAAAAGAATATCCTTTTTTTTGGAAAAATAATTCTTATTTAGATTCTTGTTTTTTTACCTTCGTATATTTTCTCGAATTCCGCCTAAGCGAAAACGCTAAATAGCAAATAATACCAACCGAAAAAATTAATACTTTAAAAATAATGGAGACTGAAATCCAAGTTGATAAATTATGTTAAAATAAAAAGAATTAGAATTCAAGCGCTAATTATGTGTGAAAAAGTTTATGGCTTGACCCATTCCCGTAATGGTCTTTTCCCCCGTTACAACCGTGAAACCTTCGTACTAGGTGAAACCTTCGTCTTACGGTGGTAGTATTTTCGTCGTACGTAAACCTTACCGCGGTAAACTCTACGTATGACCTGAGTCGTACTTCCGTCCTACATAATTTTTGTGCGCGAGCAAATTAAAATGGTTAAAGCTGTACGGTAGCATTATGCAAATTTTTGCAACATAATACACTATACTGTATCCGTGAGAAAAATCTGTATAGGGTAGTGCATTTAATTTCGGCACTTTTCCCAATTGGGCATTTTTGATTTTGGACTATATCTTTGGTAGTCCTGGACGGAATACGACGTTTGATAGCTCAAATGAGAGCTAATTATATGTAGATAACAGTCGTGAGCTTTTTATTTGTTATGTTGTGGTATTTTCATGTGAAATTGTGTGATTTATAAAAAATAAAATTGTTACTCGTTTTTAGAACATGGGCATTTCATGATTACGCAATAAATTGGTTTAAAAATTAAAATGTCCTGGTAAAATTTAGTTTATTTTCCGATTTTTTAGTCCCCGTGGTTCTACGTTGCGTCTGTGGTGAGCAATCGTTATAAAATAAAATCGTGTAATTTCGGCACACATATTGCTGTAGGTAAAAACGGGTTGAATTAAGTGGTCAAGTGTTAAATTGTAGCTGTAAATAGTTAAAAGACAACGTTGAAATGTGTAGGGGTCATGGCACTGCACTTAAGCTCGATTAGGGGGGTCCTTTTAAAAAGTGCCGAAATTGAATGCACTTTTTTCCCAAATTTTGCTCATTTTGATACCATTTGGCATTTTAACTGTAACTTTTTGCCAGTTACACGTTGAACAACAAGTAGAAGCTTAAATTAAAGAAAACTGTCTGGAGATAATAATTGGCTTTTAAGTTTTTGAAAATGATGATTTTTTTGACTAAGAAACAATCGATTGTTTGTAAAGTGCCGAAATTAAATGCATACATTTAATTTCGGCAATTTTCCGTGTTTTAAAAAACTAATTTAATTAAGTAAAAAAACAATTTTCGTGCAGTGAAACTTTAATGACGCAACGCAGTATTGTGAAAGCTTCAAAATGAGCTATCAAACATAAAAATCGGGCCATACAGTGAAAAGTTACATTGCAAAAACGAAAAGGTGCCGAAATTAAAGGCACTACCCTATTGCCACCGTACAACTTTAACCATTTTAATTTGCTCGCTCACTGGCCACTACTCGCGCAAAAAATTAGGTATGACGGAAGTATGAAATAGGTCGCACGAACGTTTTACGGTTGTATGTAACCGAGGAAAAGGCAATCACGGGAGCGGGTTAAGCTAAACACGAAACTTGTAGCTCTACCCGATTTTAAGGAGGATTATCTTTTTTTAATTTTTATGGCGAAAGAAGGCTTTGGTTGTAGCAGGGTTTAATATATTATAATATACTAAACAAGGAAAACAAAATAAATTGACTTACTTATTCTGGCACACAAACTTGTCTGCAAAGAAACTGAACGTGTGCTTGTAGACGCAGCATAAAAAGTTGCTGGTGTAAAATATTTGAATAAAAGCGCCATACTATTTTTTCGAAAAGCCATGTTGAACATATTAATATGTACCTTAATTTTCCCAGTACTTTTTACATTTGTCAACTAATTAAATTTAAAAGAATTAAGAGATCACAGTTTCTGTCGCATAAACGTTGCATAAAGAGTAAAAGTAAAGACTAGACTAGAATACTTCTGCGTTTGTCGCCGCGCGTTATTAATTTTTCTTGGCAGGAAGTCAATATATCCCCGGTCAGAATTTTCCCGAGACCTAAAAACTCTTTGTTCATACAGACATGTACTATGTACACGGGTTAAAAATGCCCCCTTCCCGCTTTGTTGGAGGATTTGCCCTCCTGGCTAATTGCACCCCCCGCTCAAAAATGAAAAAGTACCCAAAAATTTTGGCGCCATTTTTGACCTATTATGACGCCATCATCGCGAATTTTTCAGTTTTTAGCCTATTTTAATGCATTTTAAGCCATTTTGGACTTTTTTACCATAATTTTATTTTTTTGTCCCTTTTTTCCGTCTTCATTTTTTCTTTCTCCCCTCGCTTACCCCCCCCCCGTTTTGGAATGGCCCTCCGTAATAAAATCCCGGAAGGGGGGCAGTGGTCAGGTCTGCTCATTAATAACGTTATACAATTGCAAGAATTCTTCAAAAACAAGATTATACAATTAATTGAATAAAACTGTTTGTCTTTGATTTCAATGATTTTTCGTGAAAATATTATCTCTGTCCCAACCAAATAACCTACAAAATTTATATTTAATGATTAAGGAGATCGTTCAGTGATTCTGTACTGTAAAATATTGCTCAGTGGGTATAACAAATAATACTTATGATAAATTCAAAGAAATTGGCGACTTTCTACTTTTTTAAAATACCTTAATTGTTAAGATTGGTGCGGTTTTTGTCGATATTATATTCCGTTTGCCCAACAAAAAAACTCCCGTGCAGCCAAAACAGTCCACTATGCATCATTTTCACATTTTTTATTAAAAATAATCTTATAAAAGATTCTCAACAATTTTTTTAAAACAAATCAAATGAAGTCATTTTATAAAAAAAGAATTCGAACACCTTTCGTTTTAATCATTACCATAACGTTAAAAATAAATAGCAAAGTTTATTATTTTTATGCTTTAAAAAGAATAATCTTGAAGTTATTTAAATCATTTGATTGTGTATTAATTCCATAATATATGGTAGTGCATTTAATTTCGGCACTTTTCCAAATTGGGCATTTTTGATTTTGGACTATATCTTTGGTAATCCTGGACGAAATACAACGTTTGATAGCTCAAATGAGAGCTAATTATATGTAGATTACTTTCGTGAGCTTTTTAATTGTTATGTTATTATATTTTCATGTGAAATTGTGTGATTTACAAAAAATAAAATTGTTACTCGTTTTTAGAACATGGGCATTTCATGATTACGCAATAAATTGGTTTAAAAATTAAACTGTCCTGGTAAAATTTAGTCAATTTTCCGAATTTTTAGTCCCCGTGGTTCTGCGTTGCGTCTGTGGTGAGCAATCGTTATAAAATAAAATAGTGTAATTTCGGCACACATATTGCTGTAGGTAAAACGGGTTGATATAAGTGGTCGGGTGTTAAATTGTAGTTGCAAATAGTTAAAAGACAACGTTGAAATGTGTAAGGGTCATAGCACCGCACTTAAACTTGATTAAGGGGGTCCTTTTAAAAAGTGCCGAAATTAAATGCACTTTTTTCTCAAATTTCGCTCATTTTGATACCATTTGGCATTTTAACTGTAATTTTTGCCAGTAACACGTTGAACAACAAGTAGAAGCTTAAATTAAAGAAAACTGTATGGAAATAATGATAGGCTTTTAAATTTTTGAAAATGATTTTTTTTACTGAGAAACAATCGATTGTTTGTAAAGGGCCGAAATTAAATGCACATATTTAATTTCGGCAATTTTCCATTTTTTTAAAAACTGATTTAGTTAAGTAAAAAAATACTTTCTTTCAGTGAAACTTTTGTGACGCAACGCAGTATTGTGAAAGCTTCAAAATGAGCTATCAAACATGAAAATCGGGCCATACAGTGAAAGGTTACATCCGAAAAACAAAAAAGTGCCGAAATTAAATGCACTACCCTATTATTATTATAATATATTATATAGTTAAAAATCTGTGAAAGGCCAAGTATAAAATGTAAATTTGTTGATAAGATTATTTTCTTTTCGAAATACTAAACATCTTTTGTGATGAAAAAGCAAAAATAATTTTACCGGGTGGTGACCGAACACGGTGAAACTGTACATACGTATTTATTTAAGATATAACTAAATTGCTGTAGTGTCAGATCTTTACAGAGTAATGATGCCAGAGAATCACTTTAGTCGACGAGCACTGAAGAATACTGATCTCCAATAAAGGTGGAGATCTCCAATTTTTTCACCTCCCCTCAGTTTACATTCTACGAAGCAAAACATAATCGCATATAACTTATATCTGCAATTACAGATTCTTTGAAATTCCAACGTGTTAAACAAAAAAAAATTAAAATTTTATTGCTACTTACACAAATATATTGTTTTAGGAATTCAACATGGAATAGACACGAGAATTAACAGAAATAATAAAAATACAAAACTCGACAACATATTCAATAATCACATAAAATATCATAATAATAGTAAGGATATTTTGTGTTTCGTTCGTTAGAAATAACTAGTTCTGATTGTTGTAAAAAATTTTTGAACAAAAAACATTTGAAAACCTGAAATTTTTGTGTTTTATTTAAATTTTGTGTGCATGTTTTGGATAATAATAATAATCAAAATGTACAAAACAAATAAGATGATATTTATAATCGGTCCATGTTATTTAGAAAAAAAATTACTGATAAAATAAAATCCTTATTGTCGTATTAATGGCAAATTAAAAAGTTTTTTTATCACGATAAAAAGTTTATTAAAAACTTTAAACATATTTTTCAATTAGTTTAGAAAATAAAATTAGTTTTATTAACCAAAACACTCTTCTCAAATTATGTTTGATTTAATTTTAACCCGCAATACATTATTTTAGTGAAATTTTTTTAAAATGCAAAAACACCAATGGGCAAAATAGTATTTATACATTTTCTTTTTTAATATGAAATTTACCAAATACATCATTGGTATCTACAACCACAGGAAAATGTGCCAAAAAGTAGTAAGGATTCCTGTCCTCCCCTGCAATATTATACTCCGGAGCTCCACGCACGATTTAACAATTTCAAGCTTATTTAAGCTTTAAACATGTATTAAGAGCCTGTATCGTTTATTAGTACTACTTTTATCGTTTTTTATCGTTTTGTGAAGGTTTAAACAAACTTCACAAAAAAAATTTTGACAAAATAGTTTATGACATTACTTTTTAATTATCCATAAAATTAATCCAAAAATAAGGCATAGCTCCGTTTGCTCTGGAGCTTCAAAAAGCGAGGATCCGCTCATGAGTTTTCTGTTCTGTAACACCATGTCTTCTCTGCACATATTTGTCAAACTTGGTAAATTTTATAATAAAATTATAAAAGTTTAAATTTTATAAACTTTAATAAAAAGGGACATTAAAAGTTTCTCGCATCCAAGGTCCCATGTTTCTTTTTACTGGAAACAATCATGATTTTTCTAAAATAAATGTTTAAATTTTATGATTGTATAATTTGAGTTTTATTTTATTTCGGGCGCTGTTTCATAAAATTTTATGAACATTCAATTTTTAATAAAATAATCACATAAAGTGATATTTCATGCTAAAGCATTAGAATTTATGTAATTTTTTTGCTAGTTTTGCCAAACATATAGCTGTCATGGTTGTATTTTGCATTTTGCGACAGGGAGGGGGGACTGCATGTTATTCGACCAAAATGGATTCTATCCAGTACTTGTTTTTAAAGAAATGCATTTTTATCCAGTGCTTGTTAGAAAACGACAGGGGGACGTTCCCCCTGTTCCTCTCCTTGCTACGGCCATGGCTGTGCATTTTCGTTTTTTGCAAATGTTTAGAAAAAATGTACTTTTACAAAGGAATAAGCATAATAATAATAATCAACATGTAAACAGATCAAGATTAAAAATGTGCATGAGCAGGCTGAAAAATTTTACGGTGTTTAGTCAAAGAATAGGTGACGTGCAAAATCACCACAAAAGTAGTTTTAAATCACCATGGCAAAATTCACCATAAAGTAGTGCTAATTCACCATAAGATTCAGAAATTCGTTTACAAACTAAAATTTGTTTTAAAAACTTAGTTTTAATCATTAAAACAATAAAAAATGTTTTATTTTTTGCCTAAGCAAAGCCCTAAAATCCAGCTAACTTTTACCATGATAAATTTTATTTGTATTTTCTAAGTGTCAAAATTTAAAGAAAATATTGCAAACGCATTATATTATGGTGAATTGACACCAGTTTATGGTGATTTTGTAACGTTTATGTTGATTTTGGCCTATGGTGAATTTGTCCATGGTCCATGGACCCAAAAAATTTTCTTTGGGGAGGGGAAGGGTGAGGACTCCGCCCCCCCCCACCCGAAATTTTTTCTTTTTTTGGGGGGGGGGGGCTCCGCCCTCCCCAAATTTTTGAAAACGTTAAAAAAGCAGGGATAAACGTAGATAAAGCTGTATAATACACTGTTTTTGGCCTAATAACCTATAATCTAATGTTTTTAGCGGTAAAAACATGTTTTCTTAGTTAAAAATTACATTAGCACACATTGGCAGAGACCCTAATTTCACACAAGGAATTTAGAGACCTTTCAGACCCCTTGGCTACACCCACATTGTAAAAGCCAAAGCACATGACCAGCATCTCGACTCCATGTTTTTTAGGGTACCTACCTACCTATATGAAAAAAATCCGAGCCAATGTTATAGGCGGCTGGAAAATTTAGGAGGGGGGAGGTACATAAATCAGCCAATACGATTGTTTGTTTTGATTTCTGTGTAGTACTTATTACTTATAAAAATATTGTACTAACTTTGAAATAACATTAGCATTAGGCAAGATAAATAGGGAGATATATGTATGTATACTATAGAAAGTGACTGCTGAGCGAAGTGAAAAATTTTTTTGGTTTTTGGGGGTCAATTGGAGTACTAAAATTATTTTATAATTTGGGGCCGAACGATTAGCGAGGCGCTAGAAAATTTTGAATTTTTAGCCTCTGAACACCCCCAAATTATTTTACTATCTGGTGACCGTTTCGAGGAGGGCGACCGCCCCCCCCCCCGGTTACGTCCCTGATCGTTCTCTATTTTAAACTATTAGGAAGGAGTTGACTTCCACAACTTAAAAAACAATGACTTACAAAGATTTTTAAATTATTAAAATCTAAGGTAAATTTGGATTGGTCTGGATGGATCAATATTAATTAAAAAATTAAAGAAAAATGCAGTCAAAAACTCTGTTACCCTCTTTAAATAAAGTTAAAAATGGTAAAAAAATTATTTAAATAAAATTAACATTATTTTTTCTTAAAATAAAACAATATTGATTATAATTTTTATGTATTCGGAAATGATCAGTGCGGTTGAGGTGTTAGTGCTGCTTCAACCATCAAAAGAAAAAAAAAACAAAAAAAACACAAAACAAAAAAATATGTCAGTTAAATGAAAATGTCTTACTAGGTTTGAAAAGCGGTTCTTTGGTAATCAGGAGATGCAACCTCGTAATCTTTATTGATTTCCAAATATTCGTGATGGTTATCAGTCATAAACTTTATTATATCATGCAGGTGTGTTAAAATCAAGGCAATTTCCTACAACAAACATGAGTTAATAAGAAACAATCCATACAGTATCACAATGCATGTGCACGGGAGGTTGGGGGGAGCTAACCCCCCAAATTCTGAGATGGGGTTTAACCCCCCTCCCACTCAGAAGTGGGGGGGAGGAGAAAAGGTTAACAACCCAATTTTGGAAAAATGAAGAAAAAATCTCTTTAAAATGACTTCTAACTAAAATGCCTCCAAACGTAAGTTTTAAGGTCTAAATGAATGTTTTAAGTAATAAAAAACTCATAAATGCAATAAAAAGGGCTTTTTGACCTAAAATTAGCGTTTATTACCTATTTTTCTTTCAAAATCAAAACACGATATCGATATGGGTAAAATACACTCCAGAAAAAAAATATATGGGTAAAATGCGTTTCTCGGATTTTAACCCCCCCCCTAATTTCGGGTTTAACCCCTCCGCTCCGGACCTACTTGCCCATGTATGAGTATTAGGCCTGTGCAATCCTTGATTATTACTTCCACTTTTACCAATTGTTAAACGTGTATTTTCTTAAAAAAATAATACGAATGAATTTAATTTTATAGCCAATAATAGGAAAGAAAGCAAAACAAGAAAAGGATACAAAAAGGCAAAAAATATTAATGAATGGAATTTTTGGATGGAATATTTTAAATTGTTTTTGCCAAACTTATCAAAACCTTAAAAATATTAAAAAAATGCCACTTAAATAATTTAAAGCATATTTCAAAGTTAAGTTTTATTGAAGGGAAGGAGTTCTGGAAGGACCTCCTATTTAATTAAATCGCCAATGCATGACATTTTGTTGAGAGGTATCATGAGTCAGAAACGATAAATTAACGAGTAAATTAAATAAGTACTGATTTACCTTTTCTGACCATGGAGTGTAAGCTAAATTCGTTCCTAATCGCACAAACAACCTCAGAAGATGAACGTAGCCGTATAGTTTAGATGGTTGTAATTTACCGTCTTCATCTTGTTTTTCTTTGTCCTAATTAAGAAATCACGTTCATGCACAGATAAAGGTTATGTTTATGCACAATAATTTAAGTTAATAATTGAAAAACTAATGACTAATAATGCCACATTTTTCTTCGTGCTAGTATTTTTATGCTTATAAATGTTTTGAAAAACTTTATACAGAAGAATGGGATAAAGTGGTTAAATACAAATTATTAAGTTTTTATGGACCTACCTAGCATAACAACAATTGGTCGGCGGTCCCACCACGAAACAAAGTTCCTTTCAAATTAAATGCATTTTTTAATATTATTTTTGAGATTGGAAATACTATATACAAATAAAACATAATACTTGAAAAACTTTAGTGGTCTCTTTGTATTTAATTAATCATCATCACAAAATGTTTTTTTCTGATTAACCAAAAAAATTTACATATGAGAAACCTTAGTTACGCTTAATATAGCTTTAAATAATGGTTAAAAGTTAAAAAAAATACCCGAAATTGTTTATAATAGTTGTTTAATCTCCGGTTTCCGAAAAAATTTGGTAAAATCATTGGTTTTATAACGAATTCTGATTTTGTGGCGGAACCGCGGACCCAAATTTTTGTAATGCTAAGTAGGTCCGTAGTAAAAAAGTAAGAAAAAATCAAAGCCAACAAAACTTTCAACCAGAGTTTGTTGTGTCTGTGTGCCCACAAAAAACAATACTTTTGTTTTGCTTTTTATGTTACATTCTAATTTGGTTTTAAAAAGCAGAAAAACAATTTTACTTCTTTCCATTTATCACAAATTTCTGTATACTGAGGTCGTTCAAATTTGTATAAAAGCTGCGTACCCAAAAGAACATCAAAATACGATACCATTGCCTGCAAAACAAAGAAAATAAATTATTATTTTTGAAATTAAAAAGGTTGTCAAGACGCTTAACACTTACATAAATGACAGGAAAGTCATCTATCATAGACCTTTGTACAAAACAAACCTCACTCAATACCGACACAACACCGATTTGTCCGCTATGCTCAAATCACAATGAATGTAATACAAAATATTTCGATTGCAGGCGAATTAGCAGCAAAATGTGATATTTGCTGTGCCCTCGGTTTGTCATAAAATTAGTAATTCTCAGCGGAAGTTACTACAACTGCCGCATACTGAATAATGTGAAGTGTCATACCTTTACACAGAGGTAAAATAGATTACCGATTTTTTCGGGAATGGAAGACAATAGTATAGGCGACAAGTGTTGTAGCATTATCTGAAACTTATCTTCCCTATGCAGATTATGCAAAGGGAAGGCGCTAAGACAAGCCAGGAGGGACGAAAAAGTTTCACCCCTATTGTTGAAACTCTTTGTCCAACATCAATAACGTTGGCAACCTTTACCGCTAGAGTTTCACTGCATGCAGTGTTCACTCATTCCGAGGTGTTCGTCTAAAGGATTTTTTAAGTCGCCTAATATTGATCTTACTATTTAACGTCGTATATGGGCAGTATAGGTGTTCCTGAAAGGCCTGTGGTACAAACTCCACCCACAATAGAGCTGTATTTGTCCACTGGTTTGCTAGATGGAAAACTGCCATGTGTGGCCGACGTACAACAACCTTTTTGTAGCCATGCCAAGCTGGACTCATTTCTATGAGAGAAAAAATCCGGTAACCAGGTGGTACCCGTAGGCCCGTTGGGTGCTGCCCGAAGGTCAGCACGGTCCTGGTGGCTCAATGGCGACAAGTGCAAAAGGTTATGCGAAAAAAATAAATGCAGCCCTTCAAAAATCAGTTATAAAACAAAACATCTAATGGGATATACACGGAAAACATGAG
>JASAMX010004289.1:0-15362 GCA_030248175.1 Microlaimidae sp. YZB2_3 | reverse complement strand
TTGTAGTGTAGGATAATTGAAGCCGTCGCAAAACTATGTATCGGAGCTCGGAAACGTTGAGAAATGGCACGTTGAGATGACAATAAAACTTGGCTTAAATTTAGGTTTAAGTTTCACTAATTAAAAAAATCCAAGTTATCACTTCAGAGCTACGTGCTTCCTACTACATTACTGATGGCTTATAAATTTTTATCAATCATTTCTGTTTAGGTTTAGGGTCGATGGAGCCGAGGGAACTTGGAGCCAAAAATAAACATCGCTAAAATCTATACCTAAGCCTAAGCAAAGCCTAAAAAAAGATAAAAAATTTTTCCGGCGGCTCCAAGTTCCCTACTTACGGCTCTAAAGACCCCGTACCTCTGTTTATTCCGAAATTTTTTTAGTACACAATGCGATTTAGGGTCGATGGAGCCTTGGAAACTTTGAGCTGGAATTCAGAGCCAAAAATAGGGAACTTGGAGCCGTAAGTGGGGAACTTGGAGCCTAAAGATGGGAACTTGGAGCCAAAAATAAAAATCGCTAAAACGTTTCCCTAAGCCTAAGCGAAGCCTAAATATAACCCCAAACCAATTTTTTCTTAAAGGCTCTAAGTTCCCATTGCTCGTGGCTCCAAGTTCCCAAAAATTTTCGATGGCTCCAAGTTCCCTCCTTAAGGCTCTAAAGACCCCGTACCCACAATGCATGGACCAAACTGAACACGATTCTCAAATAAGTAACAGGAAAAACATGATTAATAGAAAATGGTTTTAAACTCCTAAGACTCAAATACAAAAAGCATTAAAACGATTAATCCTTCTTATTCCTTGCTTAAAAATTAAACGAACAGATTTGAAACCTGATTTTCCGATTATTAAAAAAGAAGACAAAAAAAGTTTTCATTGAAACTTTCGAGTGCTCTAATTTATATTTTGTTTTCGACGTGTATGGGCTAATGGGGAGACTTATAATGGGCTTATTCAAATGGATTTGTAATTTTTTAAAAAAATAAAGATGATTCTATTTGGATCCATATTTTTCAATTTGGGAAGACCGAATGTAATGTGGTTTGACTGGTAAAAACCCCCGGTTTTAATTCAGAAAAAAACAAATAGACGGCTTGTCTATTTCGCATTGTATTTTGGGCTTTGGCATTTGGCTTTAAATTAAACAATTGTAATAAACAATTTAAAGCATACGTTTGCGTTTGAAAACTGCTAAAAACTCGATAAATCAAAAAACTTGTTCACTTAAGAAAAGGCCGAAAAAACTGACGCGGTCTACAAAATTTTATGAATTAGAATGTACGCTTAATCCTTTGTCAAAATAATTGTATATATGTTATGTATGCTTTCAAAATGTTATAAATAATTAAAATTAATTGTTAAATTAATAAATTTATTATAAGCTGAAAAGCCTTACCCTAAAAACTCGGTGTGCTCGAACCTGTTGAGCTCATTCTGCAAAGAGACCCATAAGCGGCGGTCGTCTTGGAACCTGGACAAATTCCGGACCCAGACGTGAACGAAGGCCCCGTAGTCCGTAAAGTACCTCTGGTGCAAATCCAGGGTCTTCCGCCCGTAGGAATCTTTGGGCAGCAGGTCCTTGGGTTCCAGACCCAACTTGATTTGCGTGCAGCCCCAACCCGCACCGCCCAAATAGCCCAAGAATCCAAGAATGACTAGAAGCCGCACGAACGGATTCAATAGCAAAGTGGCGTAGGTGTTACGGAAAAACAACGCCATGGCGTGATTTTCGGTTTCCATGGGAATCACATTCGCTTCGAGCTTGGCCCAAGGATTGGATTTTGAGTGATCAGATCTATTTGCTAAATTAAAAAAAAACGAAAATGATGTACTCTAAAGGGTACATTTTGTACAAAAACATTGTTAGTTTGGTTGGTATATTGGACCATGTTTTGAAAGATGAAAAAGAAACCGACCTCAAAAATTGTAGACGATGGTAAAAAATAATCAAAAAAAAAAAAAAAACAAAAATCTGGAAACTAAATTTTTCAATAAGTATCAACAATGTTTTTCAGTTTGTTTTTCACTTTATTCTTATTATACAGTTTAAAAAACAGTGCAAATCTATTAAAAAATTTTTGAAATTTAAACACATTAAAAACATAAGGCACCAGAAAGAACTTGGAGCTGAACAAATTTAGTCACGTTAAAATTTGTGCCTTTATAACGTTTTTGTTTTAAATTTAGGACTTAGAATATGGCAGCTCAAGGTGCTGGCTTCAGATTTCACTATAGAATCCCTATATTGGCCCTGCCTGAATGGATGATTTTTAAGTTCGTTCAGCTCAAAGTTCACCAAAATAATTAAAAAAGTTGATCTTGCCAGAATGTTTGCATCGCTCTTAAAAATAAAAAAGTTTGCCAAAATAAAAATGTGATCTTGCCAGAATGTTTCCATCTCTCTTTTCGCTCTTTGGCCGGCTGACCAGCTTTCCGCTTGACTTTGTGAAAAGTGAGACAGTGGCGGTCGGCCATCTCCCGCCGCCCCGTCAGCACCATGATACCGGCGAAAAACGTGAGCTGATACAAGTACACGAAGGCTATGGCCACGGCGGCGTAGAGGCAAAAAATACGCACGGAGGGGAAACTGGTCATGCAACCCACACCGAAAGACAACCCGTCCGTCAGGGACGTCACAGTTATGGACACCTAAACATATTTCAATACAATATCTGTACTCTTTCAAAAACAATTAAACACTTAAAACTGACATAAAACACTTTCCCAGAGTGTAACCACAGTTATATACAGTTTTCTTTTTTTCTCTATTTTTCTGAGAAGACTTAGCAACGACATAATATGTTATGTAATTTTATGTTAATATTTTATGTTTTGTTTTATCATTTTCTTTTTTGTAACCAAATCTTTCTTTTTAAATTTTTTAAATACTTGCTTTTTAAATACTTGCTAGGTACAATTTATGATCTTCCTCTTGTAAAATAGAAATAGTCAGCAGTGCAATCATTTGTATGACTTGAACACAGTAGAGCATAGTGTCAAGAAAATTAGCCATGAAGAAGGTAGGAGCGAAAAAGTTTTCAAGATATGAAAAAAACACATGGCAAAAATTTTCATTCTTCTTTCTGGACAAATGCACCGTAGAATTAAAACCCTTGTAAATCCTTATCACGTGGTACAAAAATGCGGCTTTTTGGTTTTTAAAACAGTCGACTTTGTAGTTAAGTCAAGACATTTTTTACATTACTGTATCACGCACCATACTATAAACCTTTAAGGCTAGTATCTAAATTCTGAATACAAAAACCTCCTCCTTAAGTTCTATTTTTTTTTACTGATAAAAGTCAAATTTAAAGTTAATTACATAAAACCTTATTGTTATAAATAAACAAGAACAACAACAACCGAAAGAAGCTAAAAGGAAATCTACTTCTACATTAACGCAATTCAGGTAAACATGGATCAAATAACCGAAATAGGGACCTTATTTAAAATAGCTGGATTTTAAATCCAGTTATTTTTGGAAAACTTAACTTTGGTAATAATTTATTGGACTAAAAAATTTAGAATAACGTCTGCTTGTTTTTGATGAGTGGCTTGGATTTAAAATAAAAAAATACTAAAATGTATTACTGTGTAACTAATTAAAAGTATTTTAAATAATACCAAACTGTATAAAAATGAATATAATAGTTATTATAATCTTTTTACTTTAAGAAAAAAATCAAAAAATCGCTTATGCACGTCGTGCAGATAATTGCTATTTTTATTTTTTTTCTTTTTCTTTTAACTAACTTCGATATTTTTTGCAATGAATAAACATATTTCGATATTATTAGTAACTGTTTTACTCAAACACAAAGAAAAACTTACCCCAGCATCTCTGAACGTTAAAGACATTCTTTCGCTAAGCTTCAAACATATGGGTGTTTTTCTCCAAGCTGATAACAATATAAACACGTTGTCAACCCCAATTGCTAAACAATAAATGTAAATTATTTTAGAAATACATTCTTCTTGAATATTCAAAAATTTAAAAGGTATGTTTATAACTTGAGTATATGTTATAATAACCATGTCTGTAGTAAATTTGTGAAAGTATTTAATCGTGTTATTACTAAATATAGTAATTTTATTTGTTTATTTTTCCGTATAATTTTACAAAATTTTGTAAACTTATTCTTGTGGAAAAATTTTAAAATTGTTTATAGAACATTTATACCAATTGAGAAACTATTGCACGTGTGGAAAGTGGATGGCGGTGTACATTTCAAGCCGTAAATCCCTTTTGAAATCCGTGCGTCATATTATATTTACGCCAATCAATCCAATTGAAAAGTGCATACACTTCACGGAAATTTTATCTATCCAATAATTTAAATAGAGAATATTACACACCAATACCTTTGCGACCCTGCATGAAAAGATCTCACATAAAATATTATGTTCATATTCGTGGTTTCTATATGCATTTTATATTTTCTAAAAAGCCTACTTTTCCTATAAGTAGGTTTTGAACTTGCCTCCCGAAGCTTAGAGAGATACAGGAGACAAAAAATAAATTTGCTGTGCAAATTATAGGACGCAGCATAATTAAACCTGTATAACACATTAACATAATTTTAAAACAGGAACGTTAATTTATACAAAAGTTATACCAATGTTAAATCATCAACTCTAAAGTTCGAACATTAATCAAACTTTCGTTTCGTATAAAAAAATATGCTGATTTAATTTTTTTTAGCCGTCCATAAAACTTTTGTAAAAACTGTAGAAGAATTACATGTGGCTTACAAATTGAAAACAATGTATGCGGTGGGAACATTTATGGCTATAAAATGTATGAGCACATAAAAAAACCAATCCGAATTGTTTGTTTATAAACTTGAAAAACCTAAATAGAGAATTTTTTTTATTTCGCTATATAATAAAAAAAATCACTGATTTTGACCTTAAAAAATCGACCTTTCTGATTTAAAATGAAAGTTAAAATTAAAAATACAAATGTTTGTTTAAAATTTTTAATTAATTTTTTGTTCAATGTTCAATCAAGCTCAATATTATATTCGAGTCATAAAGTTTAGTCAGTGTGATTTGCCTATATAGTCATCAAGCAAGCCAACCAGGTGTAATTTGCCTATATTTATTTATGAAAGCACGTAGGAGCACAAAAATATCGTTAGGAAAAACAAGAAGCAGGGCGGATGCAGCGAAAAGTGCTTTGAAGGTTGGTGTAGAAAAAATAGTACATGGTGTTTTACTACTTACATTAAATATAAAATATTTATAGGCGATAATAAATTGATTTTTTCACCACAAAAATTTGTTAACAAGTTTGTGGTAAAATAGAAATAAATTTAACTAACTTTAAATGACTAGAATACTATAGAGGTCTGTAAAGTGGTTCGTAACCGTTGATTTGCTTTAATTCTTTGGTTGGAAAACCACGCAGGAACATACTGAACGTACTTACTATTTATCATTGAATGTCATATTAGCTGTGCGCAACCCATGCTGATGCAAATTCAACGACACCATATGCAAATTATTTATTACGTAAGCTTCATGAAGTCAGATAATATATTTTAATCAAAAAATCAGCTATAAAAGCAATATCGCTCATGGATCCGCCAAGAACCACTTTTAGGGGTGCGGAGTAAAAACATCAAGCCAGAAGCTAATCTTAGTTAATCTTAACTAAATTTTATTCAATGAGCTATAAAATTTACAATGTCAAAAATGGTACCGCTTTAATATTTCTGGATGAAGTTGCGTAATCATTCAACCGTTTTATTTCTACCCCGCACAATGATCCCTAACCGCGGGATGGTAAATAAATTTAAGAGTTCTGCTTCTCCCCACCCACTCCACCCTCCAATCAGGGAGGGGGCTGGCAGCTGAAGTCGGCGGAGGTGTTTAAAAGCGAAACTGTTCATTATTTGTTTATTATATTAGACCGGGCATTGTTGATTATTTGACCGAGTCCTCCCATAACGACAAAAGGGGGCTTTATGTCGCCGGCCGAGCCTTCCGGGTTGAAAATATTTGCCGTTCGTGTGGCTCTATTGTTAAGCGCCCCATTAGCAAACGGGCATCTCTTCTTAGCGCTATATGCGTCGCTTTTATTAATCTTATATTGCAAGTTTTAAACGCGCACATTAGCAAACTTCCCTATTCAAACAGCCGATCCTCGCACTTCTCGAGAGCGCCACGTCGAGTTGTATTTTTGAATTAAAATGAGTTTAAAGTTACAAGTAGCACCTGCCACATAATATTGATTCAATTAATTGTCGTTTAGTTAAATTTCGTCAATATCAAAAGTAAAGATGATTTGATAAAAGTAGTGTTTGGTCAAAGTGTGCTCATCAAAATCTGATATATAAACAAAAAGTTTTTTGAAGCATACACGACAAAAAAATTGGGCTTTTGTTTTCAAAAAATGCGCCGTTGTACCTTACAGAATATACATCATAAAAAATCACTTAAAATTATCAAAACTATATCTTATAAAAATAAAAGAAAAACATGTGACTTTATATATTGCTGAAACACACTTACTGCCGTACCTAGGGCACGCCCTAATTAGAGCCGTATAGCCCAAATTAGGATGCGCCCTAATTAGGGCCCTTTGAAAAAATATATTGATTTCTCAAGGAATAAACCTGTTTTCCGTTGTATTTTTCTTAAGAAAACAACTGTGACAATTTGAATTTTAATAGGCAAAAATAATCTTGTAAATATCAGAAAAAAGTGTTAAATTATACGTTTTTCAAATCAAATAATTTATGAATTAATTTTAAGTTAGGTGATTAATGAAGTGACTGTTTTCTAAGGGTTCAAATTAAGGCGCATCCTAATTTGGGCCCTTTTATCTTAATAAGAGAACGTTCCCATTAGAGTGTTTCCTTTTTAGGACTATTACACGTCCTAAGTATAACCAACCTTTCGGAAACAAGGACCCAATTAGCACATGTGACTGACATAAGGGTGCGTCATAATTAGGTGTGCCCTAATTAAGGCAGTAAATCTGTCTAAGCAATCACGAAATCCCAGTTTTTTTTATTTTTATGCTATATATGTTTGATGTTATTGCCGGTGTCGCAGAATAGATCTTCCCCCTATTTTTCTTCCCCTTGGAAGATTTATTCTAGTGTGCTCTAGAATAGATCTTTCCCCCGGAAGATTTATTCTGGTTCGCTCTTGAATAGGTCTTCCCCCGAAAGATTTATTCTGATTTACGCCAGAATAGATCTTCCTCCCTCAGAATAGTTATTTCCCCCCGGAAGATCTAACACCAGAATGAATCTTCCCCCCTCAAAAATTTGCATAAATTTTAAACATAATACGCGAGATTTTGTTTGAGCAAATTATAAAAACAATATTTTTAACACGAAATTTTGAAAATGTTACATTTAAAAAAAATAGTTTGTTTTTGTATTTTAATCAAAATAAACTTTATTTAGCTGTTTTTAATTCCAAAAACAGTTGAGCATTTGCATTAATAATTAAGTATTATTTAGTTGGTTTTCGGAGCTAAAAAGCACACATTTGCATTAAACTCAACGGCACTGTAGAAGCGACAGTGCGGTCGCGACAGCCGCCGTATTTTTGATTTGATTGCGCGGGTTGAAGTCGGTAAAAAATGCAGCTAAAGTGACATTGAATGTTTTGAATTTCGTTTTAAATTGAACGTAGCGAACTGAGTCAGTTTATGTTGTAATTTACATAAAATGGGCCAAAAACTTTTACAAAATCTCTAATATTTGTTCTAAATGAATATATTAATATAAAAACATAGGTGAAAAACATATATTAAGACAAAAAGTAATTTTTCATGTTTTTTTTAAAATATTTTTTTGCAAAATAAATGACGTTTTCAGATATAAATTGGTATATTTTTAGTTTTATTATTTTTTATTTTAACCATTTCAAGTATTTGGAAATGGATTTGAAATGAACTGCTGGCATTAATCTAACAACATTCAGTGTTTAAGTAATGTCGCTTACTGGTGGCATTCGAGTTTAGTTCGTTTTGTTAGAGTGTAAAAAAATATGCCATAATTAAAGAAATCGAATATTTTTTTTTAGAAAATTAATATCCTGAAATAAAGGCTTTTTCCTTTAAGATTATCAATTTTTAAAACAAGGTATAGATACAGAACAAAAAAAGACATTAGTGACAAAGTGACACCAGTTTAAATTTCTTTCCGATGAGTATTTGATACATTGTTTAACTTCATTTTTTGCTTCTTATTAAAACATAATATACAGACAAAAATTTGAAATAAAAAGAAATAAAACTTCGAATATTTGACCTGTAAGTTTTTAGTTTTTTTAAATTTAAAATTCAATATGAAAACAAAAAAAACCTACTTCATATTCAGCAGTTAATTCGACATTAAACAGGTTTAAAGTTTTTTTATGGTTGTTTAGGTTGATTTTTAGGTTTCGCTTAGGCTTAGGAAAAAAGTTTTTTTGTTTTTAATCAGGAAGTGATTTTTTGAATTTATTTTTTGAATGCAGAATTTATTTTTTCTGGCGCCAACAAAATTTGCTTCGAGTTCCAACTTTTTTCATATTTTGCTTAATATTTTAAACGGTTAATATTTTAAATTTAATTTTTCTGCTTAGGCTTGCTTAGGGTTCACATTTCAGCTTTATACGAAAATCTTTTATTTAAAAAAGGCAGGGTTTTTTTAAATACTCCGTACATCTCAAATGTTTTATTAGAATAAAATATATTTTTTTAGTGTTTATTACCAATTCTTTGATATGAAACCTCGAGTATTTTTTATGAATTTTTGATTCAAAAAAATGACGTGAAAAATAGAAAAAAATGGATATGCAAATACTTGTAACATGATTTATTACAAGGGCGAAGATTTATTCTAGAGTGAACACCAGAATAAATCTTCCCCTCTATGTTTGAAATTTTATGCAAATTTTTGCTGTATGTTTTAACACAGGGGGGAATAAATATTCTGAGGGGGGAAGATCTGTTCTGGCGTAAGCCAGAATAAATCTTTCGGGGGGAAGATCTGTAATGGGGAAAGATGTATTCTACGACACAGGTAATTAAATATTGAAATAAAATAATTCTAAAATAAGTTATTTTTTTAACAGTATCGATCTAAAAAATATATTTATGGATAGATCTTGCGTAAAAAAAGATATTTTATAATGTCAGATACCCCAGTGTCCATCTTTATTTCGTTTTACGGTATATTAGCGATGCATTTAAACTAAATTACGCTTAACTATAAGCTAGTTTCGATAGTTATGAATGCTATGCGTGTTCCATCCCAAAATTCAAATGAAAAAAGAAGAAATTATTTAGAAATAATAAGACATACGTTAAATAGGGATCAACTGAACTTGATTTTGAAAATTTTTTAAAATTTTTTTTATAAAGATACTTTTTACAAAAAATATATATCAAAAATTTTTTAATCTTGACCCCAAAAATAAAATCAAGAAGAAACTTCTAGTTTGCAAAACTTAAATTTGTAGGCATTTACCGTTTCAAGGGACTAAATTTTTTACTCGTGACAATATACCCAGAGTTAAAAATGTATTGTCTGTCCGTTGGTTAAGAAGTTTTTAAATATAGTCTCAAGTAAAGAGTTTAGCACTTTGAAAATCCTTAAAAAAATCCTTGTCCCGCGTTTTGTGCCGCTAAGCACTAGGATTTACCATTCGAAAGACGAAAGTTTCGTCGTGGGAAAAAAGCAGGAAGGCGTAAAAATACTCCGCTCCACTGAACAATAAAAAAGAAAAACTCAAAGGCTCTTTGACCAACTAAACGTAATGTTTAAAAACAATAGAATTCTTTATAAGCTCCAGCATGTTTTTACTCCCAGAAAATATAAAGCTTGTTTAAATTTAGAAAAACAAAAATTTTTTAGCTAAAGTACAATAAAAGCAGAAAAAAAATTGCCATAACTTACAATGGAAACTAATACAAATTAATAAATTAATTCAAGCTTTTAAGCCTTTAAAACTGTTTTTGTTTTAACTACAGTTTATTAGTTTTTATGTTGAACAAAAAAGCACCCAATGAAAAAATATTGGTTTCAGCAGAAAATAGAGCAATTATACAAACCAAACTAGAAGACTTTTTAACATTAGCTTGATTAAATTTTTTGCGTTACCAAAAGAAATTTGTGTGAATTTAATGTTTGAATTTAATGAACTTGTTACCATAAACATTCTTGTTAATTAAAAGACGTGATTGTGGCTCATGTATAATTAATAAAAAACTATTAAATTAGTCTGTCATTAAAATATTAAATTAGTCTGTAAAAAATTAAACTGTCATAGTTATTATTTAAACTAAATGACTGCGAATGTTTTAATTTAATATGGTTCTATTTTGCCTAAATAAAAATATTCATTGTCTCCTTTTGGTACAAATGTTTTGATTATTTGTATCGTTTTTATTATTCTCTGATATCACAGTAAAACATTCAAAATTTTTGTTTTCATAATTTGCTTATTTTAACAAATTTATTAGTTGACCTTCGGTTTCAAAAATAACTGGCATTTGTTGAAGTACGCAAAAAATAAGGAAGACGTCTGAGTTGTTTTTTTTAATTTACGGCAGACCCACAGAAATAAGATCTAAAAGCCCCGAAAACCGTTTCTCTCAAGTGCTCCTATCAAAACAATACTTCACACTATTCAGTCATTCACTCAAGAAGCTTTAAAACAGGAAAACTTGACAAACTTCACAATTGCAACAAATCCAACAATGAATTTTAGCACGTGGTTCATTGTAAACCTGATTTGTCACTTCAACGAGTAAATAAATAAACTGATATAAGGAAACCCACTTTAACCTACTTGTTTACAGCTTCTTATTACTTTGAACGACTGGTCAGCCGCCTTGCGCGATAGGAAAAAAAAATTGATGCTATCGACTATTAGAAGGTCTTTGATAAGGTTTCGCATGAAAAACCACTTAAAAATGCTTTAATGCTTACGGAATAAAATACAAACTGCTGGGATTCATACCTGATTATGTAACTGATCTAAGCTAGTTTTGATATTGATATTTGTTACTCAAACTATATTTCTGTAAAATTTGGGGTTCCCCAAGTCAGTTTACTTGGACTTCTACTTTTTTATTCTTTTAACCTCTGATTAACCTGAGTGCTGAATCAAGAAACTTGTGTAAAATAAAAATGCATGTTGACGTTACCAAAGTATACTGAATTCGAAATCCATCTGATAGTAGTTCTAGATTTTAGGAGTATTAAGAAATTTCTATAAGTGGTCAACCAGATGACAACTTACATAGCACTGAGTTTACTAAATCTTGCATAATGAATTTTGGTCACAATAGGTTAACTCGCAAGTTTATTTAGCAAACAATGTTCTAAAAAAGTTTAATGGGTATTGATAGAAACGAAATTTTTACTGTATTTGAAAAGTTCAAAACGCGCTTAAATGGTTGAAGCTTAACACTGAAAATTCATCAATTAATCCAGGAAAACCTTTTTTATGCAACCAGAGTAAATTTTTTTACGTAACTTTTTGGATTTCACTAAATTGTTCAACAATAATCACAATATGATTCGTAGCTTTTGAACCACCGAAACAATACAAACTTAAGATATAAATACAAACCTAAAAATTTTTGTTAAAAAATAAAAACTTACAGAAAACAATAAAAGGCATGGTATAAGCTACGCTTGTGAATCGTTGCCCGGAGAGTAGCAAAACTCCAATACCGCTTAGAATAGCCAATGCGGCGCTGATCACTCCGCCTAGTCCCAGCCATGGACGACTCCGCACTGGACTGGCAACGAAACAACAGGCTACAGTGAATAATGTGACCACGACGAATAAGGGAATAAGTAAATTAACCAACTTCTTGCGATCCTTGGACGCTTCGGTCGGTAAGGTTTCGCTGGTCCAGTAAGTTACATCTATCACTGGGGATTTGTAATCTTTCAGAAAGTCCTAAAAACAAAAACATAATAATAATATATCACCATGAAAATCTGTTTGACACTTTCTCTGCGACGTTTACAGAGAATTGCAAGTTGCATCATTTTGTACGTCGAATATCAATTTTCTATATGCCACCTAAAAAACTTGATGGAGAACCCGCTGCAGTGTGTCTGTTACCTTAACAACCTGTTGTGTTGATGACTCAAAAATACGATGCCGTATACATGCGAGTTATAAAATAAAATCAACGGGTGACAGTGCACGTGGTATTAAGTCATAGTTGAGGCACTGAAGATCGACATTTCAGATTCAATTTCCGTAATGCCCATTTTTTAGTCAAAAGATTAAAATAATAAATTGTTTCGTCAAAAACTTGCTGTCTGTTCCAAACTCGATGTATTTGATTAAGTATTTCTGAACATCACAAAAACTAACAACAAAAAAAAACATAAAAAAGAGTTTTAAAAACCAAAACAAAAATATTTTGACGAAAAAAAATAAATAATATGGTATATTAATACTACCATCGGCAGAAACAATTCTTTAGAGCCAAATTTTCAAAAGTTCTATATGAATATACCCAAAAGTTTAAATGCTTGAGAAATTAAAAATCAAAAAATTACTGAATAATTTTTAAAAATTATTGTTACCTGCAAGGATAACTCCCATTTCTCCGCCAGTTCGTCGGCGTCTTTGGAATGGTGTTTTAATTGGTAGGGCATTAGGAGAGCCTTGGCGCTTGCGATCTGATCCTGTCCGTCCCGCCTCACCCCGCCCACCACCTGGCCCAGGAACCAGCCGTTCTCCGTCCAGGGAAATTTGACGTTGGCCAGAATGTTCGGGTTGACGTCGAAGGCCCGGACCAGGGGGTTCTGTACGCAGAGCTCCGGGCCGGTGACGCTGGCCGCGCGCACGCACAGCGTGGAGTAGTTGTAGTGGTGGCTGCGGCTGGTGACGACGATGGCCTCCAGCTCCCGCCACAGTAGGGCCGCGGCCTCGAAAACCGGCGGACGGAACACGTCCCCGCCTTCCGGTCGGGTGGTGACTATGAGGTACCCGGCTCTGTTGGTGTCGTAGCGGCGCTCGAAATAGTACCGATCGCTGTCGTCTATGCGGAAATCCCGCTCCAGACTCCGCAACTCGTCCCGGGCCGGGGCGTCGCTGGGCGTGTACAGGGCCAGGTCGTCTTTGAGCAGCGGTGGCCGCCGGGCCAAACCCAGCATCAGGATCGAAGTGGCCAGGAGCGGAAGGAGGATGAACGGACCCGGCCAGCGGCTCACCACTCGGGCGTAGCCACCGAAGCAAGAGGCCAGCGGCGCCTCGATGCAGTCGAACCGCATCCCCTGAAACGAGAATCGATATGAATCTCACGTAGGTAAAAAATAATTCGCATTTGTAATTAGTTCACCGCAAAAACAAATCATTATTATACTGGTTTAAATTTTTTTATTCAGTGAGCAACTGCACAAACCAGATGCTTATTTTCTACAGTCCAAATATCTCCACCTCACACTAGTACTAGTCCACAGCTTTTCTGTCTAAACATGTCATTTCTGCCTGGAGTGAAATCGCCCCGTTTTTTTTGCTCTATTCTTAGAGCATTTTTTTAAGGCTGGTAATAATAGTAATAATAATAATAATATGGTCACCGAAGCAGGAGGCCAGCGGAGCCTCGATGCAGTTGAACCGCATACTGAATGAAACGCGAATTCATAAATCTCACGTAGCTAAGAAATAATTTGCATACACCCTGCTTTAATTTGCATACACCGTCTGGATTGTTTAGTTCGATTGTTTTTGCCGACGGGACCTACAAATTAAAACAGGCTACATGCAAATTGTTTCTTACGTAAGATTCATAGACAGAACAATGAATCATTTGCAAGGAATACATTAAGCAAATGAATTTTTATAGTGATTCTACTCATAATGAGTCCTGTAAATATTGCCGTCTGGAAACTAAACTGAGTTGGTAACAATAAATCCGTGATATATGTAGTTTCATTTGCTTTGTTTAATTCGGCATAACTATGGACGCCTACTCTACTATAGGCTCAAATCAGGATTAAAACGATAAGAACGGGCCATTCACTCACGCAATACAAATCTGTGTAAGTTTTCGAAGTGTATTTAAACTAATTTGCTGAACATAAATAACTATTACGTAATACAACTTTATTTAACAAAGTTTAACAAAATTGTGTTTAAAAAAATTTAGGTCAAGTTAATCTAATCTGTACTGTAGAAATTTTATTTTGTATGTTTATTTTTTACAAATTTTTTAAAGAAAGATATAAAAATTTAATACAAAACCAATCCCTAAGTTTTATGTTAATTTTTATAAGCTTCTAGTGTGTATTATTTTACTCTTCGTTTAAATAACGTAAATTCAACAAAAACCGTAGTTTTTTAATTGCGCGATCTTAAGAGTTTTGTCTCTTCCTGAGTGATTGCTTTTAAAAATTATAAATTTAGTTGTAGTAAAACTTTACTTTGATATAAATAAAAAATATTTTCTAAATATTCCGTTCTTTACAACGTTTGAGGAAAAAATAGATCACCGGATTATAAACTCATCAAACGTTTTAAAATATTTAAATATTACATCAGCCTCCTACTGAGATTTATTTAAGGTTAATCTGAAACGAAAGAGCCGGAATTAAGAAAAAACGTCATTTAAAAAGTTTTGAAAAAGAGTAAATTTAGGTCGATTTGCACGCTTGACAACAAAAAAAGTTATTCAAATCATTTTTAATCAGCGGCAAAGCAGATTGTTTCATTTAAACGGTACACATTTACGTAAAACTGCTTTATTTTCTTAAACAACGCATTATTAAAAAAAGCTTTTCAGTAGCTTCACCATTAAAATTCGTCTAAAATGCCTAAAATTTAAATCGAATTCTCTGTATAAATCAAAAATACTACCATACAATTTATTTATTTTTATATTTATTTAGTAATTCGATTTCGGTAGACTCATAACGAGGAAACGTGAAAAACAAATAGTATGTATCAAACGAAAAGTGAATTGGTACCAAGAGCGTACAAACAAATATAGACTTACGTTAATTAGCCATTTTACCAGTTAACGTCAAGCATATCGGCATAAAAAGTCGTCTGTAGTTTGTTAAAGGATAACAGGAAACATTTAGATACAGACTGGCACAAGAAAAATTTTTCCTGAAATTCGAAAAAATTAATATGTACTCTATCTACTAACAAATCCAAAATTGTTTATATTGTATTTGTTTGTCACACAAGTTTTATTTTTATTTATATAAACTTTTGCAGATCTTCATAAAAATTTAATGTTATTGCGACACAAATTCTATACGTAAAAGTGGTAAAATTATATTCAAATCAAAAAATGAAGTAATCAGAGAAGAGCGCGGAGCGCTCTTTCTCTTATATTAAATGGGTTAAGTCACTGCGCGGTTAACCGTTGTT